>JBAIAA010000404.1:0-287525 GCA_037893245.1 Crossaster papposus
TTCAAGACAATGATCAGAAAAAGTCAACACAGTAATCCAGACAGGCCAACGCAAGAATGTAAAACTAGTTTTCTTCTATGTTTTGAATTTAAGCAAAAACGGCCGTAGAATAGTATTGTTGTTAAACAATAGGACCGAAACATTTCAATGGTAATATTAACTTCAAGAGCAAGCCCTTTACAGATACCATTGTATTTTATTTTGGTGGAAAAAGCATTAAAGCTTAAATATCTCCAAACAAGATAAATGGTGTATTTACAGAAATGGCTTTTAAAAAAGGTAAGTATATACATGTAGGTAGAAAAATTTTGCCAGTTATTATTTTGATTTCTGCCTAGTTTCAAGTGTTTTTATGCTCGTGGCAACTCAAAACCAGTGTTCATTTAAAATTATCAACTAGCAAAATGGCAATAGAAAGTTGGAGATCGGCGGTTTGGTGGCCAAAAATCTAGGTCGGTTGGGTTACAGTAAACACACCATTTATTTTGTTTGTCCTAAAATGCATTATTGTGGTTATCATCATTATAACCCTCCCCCCATAGGGTGTGTAAAAATGAGTATTGAAACTGATTGACTCGGCACTGTTAGGGTTAGTCTTGAAGACAAGAAGACAAGAAGACAAGATAGTAATAAATGTAAAATACAGACTTGATTGACTCACCGGTCATTATTGGAACCCATGTCCACTGACACCACTTCAATGTCATCGTCTGCCTCATCAGCACTATCTTCCAGCTTGAGATCGTTGTCACTCTCATCACTGTTCTCCGATTCGGAAGACTCCACCAAGTCTACCGTCTCATTGTTAGAGGGCCTCAGCATGCCACTAGGACCCGGCAAGGGTTCGTCGTAAGGTGGGATGAAATCCAGAGCTCCTGACAAGGGTAAGAGAGGATCGTCCCAGGCCACGTCTCTACTGATGTTAGGATTATTGCCGTGGCCGGATACATCAAATTCATCCACGCTGACCACATCTATGTCCGAGTCTGAGTAGTCTGCACAGCTAGGGGCGGGGCCAGTGTCCGTGCTGGAGAAGGTAGGCGTGGCCGAACCGTGAGCGACCGAGAGACTGGTGCCTGGACTGGCCCACGGGTCCTCCTGATCCTCCAGATCCAAGGAGTCTCTGTCTCTAACAGTCAGGTCAATGTCTATCAGCTCGGGATCTGCAGGATTGTAAGGCAAGGAACGGTGGTCGCTGGACAACCTGCGGCGTGCTTCCGCGTCCTCCTCTGAGTTTGGAAAAAGGTGACTGCGGGACTCGAAGGCAGAGTTCTCACTCACGCTGAAGGAGGAGGAGCTAGGGCCCGAGTTACTGTGAAGCCGTTGCTTCTTGTTGGAGAGTACGATGGGATGTTGCCTGCGGTACGGTTGAAAACCCTGTCCCTCCGAGGGTCCAGGATGCACATCGGTGCCTTGAGGCAACCAGGCTCCTGACGGACTGATGGAGTGGGTGCTCAACCTGTCTAGATCGGAATCTCCGCTTGCCGGGCTAAGCATCCCGTCACCACCAACGCTAAGCATCTTAGGTTTGAATGGCTTATAACGCCGCATGGCGACCAAACCGGGAAGGGGCTCGTCAGAGTAATCGCTGTAGTTCTCGCTCTCTAGAGGAGGCACTGGCGAGTTCCCCACGGACATCATATTGTAGTCGCCGCTCTCCGATATGACCTTAGGCGAATCCGACGCCGTGGCAGCTGCAGTGGCGAGGCAGACCACCTCGCCAGGCTTGGACTGGCCTTCTCTGTAATGAAGGCGGCTGGAACCTGGGTCAGAAAATATCTGGCAGGCCACGGCACTCTCCGCAACCTGCTCAATTTCTCTCAGATGTCCCTCCATGAGGTGGGATGGAACGGACTTGGGCGGGTGGACTAAAGGTTCCGACAAGACCGGGGAAATGTGTAGACCGTCATCTTCATTATGAGGACTACATAGATCTAGGCTATCATCAGCCTCAAGAACACCTGTTAGTGGAGTAAATCATGTAGGCATATCAGTTTTGTTACAATGTATGTCAAGAATGCACAATTATTATATTTTGTTTAGAGTACATCATGTAACCTACATTTTCTTATTAAAATACATTCTCTGCACGTTTACATGCAACATGCTCATAGTCATACTCATTGCTTAAAAATATATGCAGCGCGCATTCAAAACATTTCATATTAGTTCCGAACTCTTAACACTAATCCTGCTGAATCCAACAGGGTCCAACAATTGGACATGTTGGTCCCTGTAGGATTAGCCCTAACCCTGCCAGACGCAGTGCATTGCATTAGGTAAAATAAGTCTGGGGCACTAAGATGCATTCAGCTGTCAACACCAGTGCATAAACGACCACAGTCTAAGACTATAAGAGCTAATCCCCATTAAACAATACAAAAGATGTAGATCGACTTGATGAAGTCATTAGAGCGACTCAGGACCGACTTGATTTCAATTTGGTTTGGCGCGACTCTGGAATGCCTGTTAGAACCGAGTGTCACAGAGCATTCTAAGTCAATCCAGATGTGCAACAAAACAAAACATGACAACAATGCCTTCTCACCAGCTTCAGACTCCATAACGGCGCCCTCTCTTGTCTCACTAGTAGAGCATGGCCCCGACTGACTGCCTCGGTCTAGTACCTGGGCTTCAACGCCTCCACTGTCTGGCAGGCAAGATGCCACTGCCATGACTGGGTTGCTAGAGTAAAACTCCATGGGGACGACGTTAAGATGCGTTGCTATGGCAACTTGCAAAGCTAGCTGGGCTGACGCAGTTCAAATCTGACGTTGATCATCTGCAGGTTTCTAAAACAATTTGTGAAGACTTTGTTTTTGTTACATGGTTACATTACTCGCAGCGAAAAACAGACTGCATTCTGCTTTTTTTATTTCATGTATCGTTACTAGAAGAGCGCCCTCTGTTGTTGGTGCGATGAGCTGTGCGAACGTGTCTTGCCATCTTTTAATGGCTTTTATCGCTAAAAATATTGGAACTTCTGGTCTCAGATTTAGACAAATTACACTAGACAGAACCATGGACAAATCCTAATTTTGACGAAATATCGATGCACTATGCTATTAAGTGAACTTGCATGCCAAATTTGAGACCAAATCATTTTCATCTCGAGTCATTTTCATGTCGAGTTGGCAAGGTGTTGAGTTAGTTGGTGTCAAGTTGACAAGGTGTAGGCTAGCGCGAGGCCGGCTCATCAGTCCTAGGCCGGCGCAGCTGCAAAGTACGCGCACACGCACGTAGAAGGTTCGTACATGATATTCAAGTCGAAAAGCATAGATTTCCTATATATTTTTTGTAAATAAGCCCAAAGACAAATTCGCTTTTTGTAACCCATGACGATCTGTAATTTCAGACACAAGAAAGATGTAAACGAAATTTCAGCTTCCTTCATTAGGTAAAAGTATGAAAAAAATGTGTTGTAAAATTTTTCTCTATGGCAGGATAAATTGATAATTCGCCCTGGACGTACGTCAGTTGTAATGCAATTAATAAAGAACGTCGTCCAACCTGGGCTAGCTACTGTCCTGTACAACGAAGTAAAAAATGAACAAATGATGTTAAAGTTTTGAATCTAATTTGTGGGATCTCGCATCCTGGAAGTCAGCCGTACGATGGGTTCCTACTACTACTAGCAGCAGTACTCGATGTACATGTAGTTGATGTATCATGTACATGTACATATAGCCCCTCCGGATCGGAATACGACACGTCGTCGTCGATAATGTCGAATTACGGATTTTAAAGCAACAAAATGTAACATTACAATATGCCTTATTTCCCCCAAATAAATATCACAACCCAAACGTACCTTTGCAGAACGAAACAGATATCACATTTCTTCACATAATTCAACAGTGCGACATTGGGAAATGGTCGTAATTTGTGACGAATTATTCCGTCATCATTCGTTGAATCACAAAATACTTGCGCATAATAGTCTGGTGAACTTTTTGTTTTTGTCGAGTTCAATAAAGTCAGCAGTAACAGATAGTATTTCAGAGGCGGGAACCACACTCAATATGCAGTAGTCTGGTTCCCTGACCTGGCAATTTTGGGTACGCCCAGACGGGAGGGAGGAGGCCAGCATGCAGACGATGAATTCATCAGAAATAGGCCATTTTCCAAACTCCAGCTTCGTCTCCGTAGAGGACTTGTTTATGCGGTTTGGCAATATGATAAAGCCTAACTGGGGTTTGGAAAACGGCAAACAGACTGAAGAATCCCCACCCCCCCCCGTATTAAAAAGAGGGCGCTGCGCATTTGTTGCAGGTCGGGGATCGGATTGGGCGGAAGGCGCGACTCTATTTCTCAAAATAATAAGAGGCGCACCGGCGATATTTGCATAAGTGAATGTTAAAAATGGATCGGTCCCTACTCTCTAAATGTAAAAAAATGAAAATCTCACTCGAAAAATATGAGCCTCTTATGAAAAGAGTAAAATTGACGGTTCCACCGTACTCCAAACTTTTTTTCAACTCTTTCAAAAGGCCATGTGAATGGCATCTCTAGACGATGCGACTTGCGACGTCACTCTACTAGCTCTTTAGGCAAATTGTATGTAAAACACGATGTGTGCGCATACTGCCAAGTACATTTGAATACAGATGTAAACACGTGACGTCAGAGGGCACATCGTCTAACAAACATATTTAATAGGGAGCTGCAGGGTTGTAGTCGAGTCCCTGCAAGTCCTTTCACAAGTCCTTTCGTGAAGCCAGTCACAAGTCCCTTCATAAAGCCAGTCACAAGTAACTGGATGAACAATGACAAAGGAATGCCTTTGTCAAAGCTGATTTGAATAGCTTGTGATTTGAATTGTAACTGAAGGACTTGTGATGGACTTGCAGGGACTTGCAGGGACTTGCAGGGACTTGTGATGGACTCGACTACATCCCTGGGGAGCTGTCCTTCATTATCTCCTCGATAAAGTGAAGGTTGACTTTTTTGAGTGGTGTTCACTCCTTTTGGAGTTTTCAAAATTTAATTTCACTGGATCGAGTGGTTTTCAAAGAGACACACTCTTTTACATTTAGAGAGTAAACCATATTCCGACAGAAGTATATCGAAGAAAACAATTTCACCCCATCGTCACATAAAAAGCAAACCGGCTTATAATTGTTTTGTTCCAAAGCCATAATCAAACTATAACTATATGTATACATTTTAAAGTTGGAGTGCATATCGCAGCCGCAACTATCAGACAAGTTGCTATCACTCCCTGGAGTGACAATTTTCAATTCCTGCAGTAAATAAATACTGCCAACTGATACAAAAAGAAGAATAACAAATGTCGCATTTTCATGAACTTGCACAAATGGTGCTCCGTTCTATATCTGGTTCCCATCACTGTTTTAAATAGCATCAGATAACGATGTTTTTTACGACGAAATTGACTTCTGTGGACTCGGGCCAATCCAAATATTAATGCTGCTCTCACACTGTAGCGAATATTCTTGGGAATATGAATATTTGAATTTCGCGGTGAATTCGCCCAAAAATTGCGATTGGATAGTGAATATTTTCATCTCGGTCACCCGTCGGTCGTCCCTCGACCTCTACTTCAATATCTTACGAATAATTACGAATGCTTACCAACGCTTGCCAACTTGCTAATGCCTTACGAATAGCTAACGAACGTTGCCAACGCTTACGCACGCTTTACCAACGTTACCAATGGCTTACCAATGCTTACGAAAATCGACGGCGAATGACCATCTTCACAACATTCGCTGAAATTTAGGAAGCGCTTCCTAAATTGACCGATCTTCGTAAGGAGGTGGAGAATGACTTGTGAACGTTCCGCCGAATTTGTTACCAACGCTCACGAAGACATGGTGAATGTTGCGAAGTTTGAGCGATTGTCAAATATTTCCATTCGTAAGCACATTCGCTATAGCATATTCGCCTGGATGTGAGAGCAGCATCCGGCGCGAAAAAAAGTTTACGACGGACCAAATTAAAATGCACGTGCTTCCTCTTGTCTGTTATTTTTCCCGCGCTTTTAAGGGCTGGGATGGCAGAAAGCATCGTGTGCGGGCACAATTTTTCGCAAATCAACTTCAACTTCAACTTTATATGGCAATTAACAGACTTTATGTACAGGGGTGAGTCTGGATTACTCTGAATAAAAAAAGTTCAGACCAGCTTATCGGGTGGTTATTGGTTCGAATTCTTGTTAGATATCTACGCGGGAGATAACACGACAATAGTAGTAGAGTGTGTATATATAGGATATAGGGACAAACAAGGATTTTGGTTATACACATTTTGCATCATCACGAATAAGTTGACTATCAACAAAATACATATACATTTATTAACAATAAATTGACAAAATGTACACGTTTTAAATGTTAGTTACCAACAGAAAAGTACTAGCAACATTGTTGAATTAATGCTTTACCTAAAACATGTTGACCTAATATATAACACGGGTTAATCTATGCATTTCCATTTATTTTAATAACAAATTCTTGTGGGGCGCCATCGCTCTCCTAAACTTTGACTTTTGTATATATTGTTTCAGTTTGGCTGATAATAAATAAATACAAATAAATGTAATAAAATATCCATACCACAAGGTAAAATGTGACCCACTCTGCAAAAATTAGTCTGATGTGTTAAATTTTTTTACAGTTGGTCAGAAAAAGCAGGAAATAAGCTTTCATTTGACAACACTGTAATGTTATGCATTGGTCTTTTACAATTTTGAGAAATTTGCTTTTTCTAAGTTATATTCAAAATGTCTTTAAAAATAAATAAAGATTTACAATTGTAGTGCTTTATCAGATGTTATGGTAAGAGAATGACAAAACCTGTGTTAAATTTAATTTAAGGATCAAAACAATCTTTTCAATCAATCAGATCTGAAAATATAGGGGTCGGAGAAACCGAAATGCTTTAAAAAAAAATAAAAAAATTGTTGAAAGAAAAATCACCTCTGAGACAATAAACAGCCCTTTATGTAAAAATGTATTTTGCGACATCAGACTCCTTTTTGCAGAGCGGGTCACAATTTACGATAATATCTCTACATATGGTAGGGAAATGACCTCTAAATCAATTGTTACAATTAGGTTGGTGGGATTTCACAGACTTTTAATTGACAGAAAAAGGCACATATTTATGTTTGATTCATTACTGAATAATTATTACCTCAAAATTGTTTTAGTTTGTGAATGTGAGGTTTTTGCAATAAGTCGTGGCAGTGAAATTAGTTGTCATTCCTAGTCGACAGAGTGGCTCATAATTCATGTCTGCTTAAAAGCCTGGTATTTTGGCTCATTGTTTTATTTCTAAAATCCCTTTAAAGGAATTAATTACATACAATAAGACATGACAGTCGCGTACGATCTGGTGGCTTCTATTTTTACAAATACCAAATTCTAAAAACCAAAAATATTTCAGAAAAATATTTGGTTGCAAGTAATTTTCATTTCTGAAACCGTTGAATACTTCTACACTTTATATACAAAATTCAAAGACAAATTAATAAAATATTTTATAAGAGTTTGGAATTTGCGTCGGAGTGATGCAAATTTAATATTGAGTTTTGCCCAATAATACTTTTGTTTAGCACAAGTTATGAATACAATTGAGAAAGGGCAAAACCTGATATTGAAACTAATAAAAGTGGATTTAGATCTCCTTTAACCCTCCTACTGGTTTGACAGCACAAATATCAACAGTCTAGTCTTTTACATGTGTTTTTCTGTATGGAACACAATTCTACACAGCTTCAATGCATGTACATGTACATGTACATGTACATACAGTTGTTAGACAGCACAAAATTACTCGCGGGTTGTGTTGTCAATGGTTTGTGGTTGTGTTGTCAATGGTTTGTGCTTTTTTTTGGTTGTCTATGCTAACTACCCTGTAGACTACACTGGACAGTGCACAGAAATTTCCCAAAAGAGATACATGTACTGTACACACTATATGCACAAAAAGACCATCCTCATCACTACAGTCAGTTTACTGCACAGTTATTCCATGGAACTGTGAAGCACATGCCAGTTGTTGGACAGCACAAACTGCAATCTGATTATCCCTCTGAGAAGTACTTAGTGCAATGAACAAACAAGATAGGTGTGTATCTTTGTGCTGCTGACCAACTGACCTAAAAGGTGCATAGGAGGATTAACCAGTTCGCGTCGAATGACGTGTAATACACACAAAATAATTCCAAAATTCAAAACGGATGACTGATAAACACGCCAAGGGTAACTCGAAGCAAGACCGAAATATCTGTGAGCGAGCAGGCTTGCAGCTGGCATCTGTGGGTGTTTTGCCCACAGTCGGCCAGGCTAGATCCACTGGGATCGATGTTTGTGAAAAATAATCTCGCGCCTGGGCTGAGTAAATGCAAATAAAAAAACGGCACGAACTGGTTAAGTTTACAAATACACACATCATTGCCACTAACAAGTAGACAATTCAAGGCAATGTGTTTGGATCAAGTGGAATGTTTTAAAGTGGCAATTTTCTAAAACCATGTTTACTTCTAATGCCTTTTTTGCCAACTGGATCTTGTGAAAGTTTTTCGCCACATTATGTGTGTTGAGATATTTTGTTAAATGTACTAATAGGTAGACAATTTAGCGTAACTATTTTGATAATAGGGAGACAAGTACAAATAGGGAGACATACAGGTGTTTCCCTATTTTGTTCAGCCCCCAAAAGGAGGAAAATTTTTACTCTTTCAAATGAGTTATATTTGTAGAGCAGGGTCCAAAATGTACAAATACCAAATTTTGTGGAAACAGGATTAGGGAAAAACGGGTTAGGTGACAGTACATATTAAACAGTTTTGTGCATGCGTCTATCTGCGTCTAAGTCTCCCTATTTACCCATTGCCGCTAATTATTATACCACTATTGTTGTTGAATTGTCTTGCCTCATCATTAATCCAAAGCTTGTACAAATGGGGAACAGTTTCATGACAAATCTTTACAGTTTTGTTAAGGGGCGGGCATGTCAATTTGCGGGAGGACAAATATTTGGTTGAGATAATCGCAAGAGGAATTTCGTTTTGTTGTAAAAAATGCAAAATATACAAAGGGGATAACTAGTGTGCAAAATCCATCAATGGTGTGGGTTGGGTCCGTCACAAGTTATCCCAAGTCAATGACAAGACATCACCAGTGTTGGAGTGCTTGTACTTGTAGTCGATACCAATACACTGGGAGGGTCGTACAATTGTTTCTAGTCATCTGGTTCATATTGTCTTAGTTGTGACCGGAGTTCTTTGATCTGATCATTCTTCTTAGACAGCATCGACTTCAGGTTCTTGTAGGCTCCCGTCTGACTAAACTTTCTCTCCAATTCCTAGATATAACAAAAGATAGTTTGAGATGAAAAAAACCCATCAAAATACAATGGCGCAAAAGACAAAAATTCTTTAACCAGTTCGCCTCATCAGCACTTCCCAGCGCCCAGTATGGGTGCTGGGCACGAACAAAGAGAAGGCTACATAGTGCAATCTGTGAAGCCTCATCAGCGCTTCCCAGCACCCAGTATGGGTGCTGGGCACGAGCAAAGAGTAGGCTACACAGTGCAATCTGTGAAGCCTCATCAGCGCTTCCCAGCACCCAGTATGGGTGCTGGGCACGAGCAAAGAGTAGGCTACACAGTGCAATCTGTGAAGCCTCATCAGCGCTTCCCAGCACCCAGTATGGGTGCTAGGCACCAACCATGTGTAGGCTACACAGTGCAATCTGTGAAGCCTACACAGCACTTCCCAGCGCCCTGTATGGGTGCTAGGCATGAACAAAGAGTAGGCTACACAGTGCAATCTGTGAAGCCTCATCAGCACTTCCCAGTGCCCTGTATGGGTGCTAGGCATGAACAAAGAGTAGGCTACACAGTGCAATCTGTGAAGCCTCATCAGCGCTTCCCGGCGCCCAGTATGGGTGCTGGGCACGAGCAAAGAGTAGGCTACACAGTGCAATCTGTGAAGCCTCATCAGCGCTTCCCAGCGCCCAGTATGGGTGCTGGGCACGAGCAAAGAGTAGGCTACACAGTGCAATCTGTGAAGCTTCATCAGTGCTTCCCAGTACCCAGTTTGGGTGCTGGGCACGAGCAAAGAGTAGGCTACAAAGTGCAATCTGTGAAGCCTCATCAGCACTTCCCAGCACCTAGTATGGGTGCTAGGCATTAACAAAGAGTAGGCTACACAGTGCAATCTGTGAAGCCTCATCAGCGCTTCCCAGAGCCCAGTATGGGTGCTGGGCACGAGCAAAGAGTAGGCTACACAGTGCAATCTGTGAAGCCTCATCAGCACTTCCCGCCCAGTATGGGTGCTAGGCATGAACAAAGAGTAGGCTACACAGTGCAATCTGTGAAGCCTCATCAGCACTTCCCGCCCTGTATGGGTGCTAGGCATGAACAAAGAGTAGGCTACACAGTGCAATCTGTGAAGCCTCATCAGCACTTCCCAGCGCCCTGTATGGGTGCTAGGCATGAACAAAGAGTAGGCTACACAGTGCAATCTGTGAAGCCTCATCAGCACTTCCCAGTGCCCTGTATGGGTGCTAGGCATGAACAAAGAGTAGGCTACACAGTGCAATCTGTGAAGCCTCATCAGCGCTTCCCGGCGCCCAGTATGGGTGCTGGGCACGAGCAAAGAGTAGGCTACACAGTGCAATCTGTGAAGCCTCATCAGCGCTTCCCAGCGCCCAGTATGGGTGCTGGGCACGAGCAAAGAGTAGGCTACACAGTGCAATCTGTGAAGCTTCATCAGTGCTTCCCAGTACCCAGTTTGGGTGCTGGGCACGAGCAAAGAGTAGGCTACAAAGTGCAATCTGTGAAGCCTCATCAGCACTTCCCAGCACCTAGTATGGGTGCTAGGCATTAACAAAGAGTAGGCTACACAGTGCAATCTGTGAAGCCTCATCAGCACTTCCCAGCGCCCTGTATGGGTGCTAGGCATGAACAAAGAGTAGGCTACACAGTGCAATCTGTGAAGCCTCATCAGCGCTTCCCAGCGCCCAGTATGGGTGCTGGGCACGAGCAAAGAGTAGGCTACACAGTGCAATCTGTGAAGCCTCATCAGTGCTTCCCAGCGCCCAGTATGGGTGCTGGGCACGAGCAAAGAGTAGGCTACACAGTGCAATCTGTGAAGCCTCATCAGTGCTCCCCAGCACCCAGTATGGGTGCTAGGCATGAACAAAGAGTAGGTTACACGGTGCAATCTACATTTTTTGAGAAGTCTATAGGGCAAACGTATCTTAGGCCATGTCCACATAATTTATTACAGTACTACGGGAAGCGAATACCCCTTTTTTCATAGCCGCGTGTGTAATTGCCAGCAGTAGCCATGTAAATTACCGCCACATGTCACACAAACGTCTACGGCTGTAGCTTCAGCCCTTCAATAGAAGCACGTGTAATTACTAGCAGGCCGTAGCTATAACCAAGCAATCCAGACACAGCCATACCTTCTCAGTCATCTCCAGCTGTTCTTGCATCTCCAGTAGTCTGTGTTTGGTTTCAACCAGGTCGCCCTCGAGAGTATCGGCCTTCTGGGAACTCAGCTTCAGATTCTGCAAAGCAATCAACGAAACATGGTTTTGTTTGTTACCTAGCATAGCGTCTATGTCTAATTTCATAGCGCTGCTTAACGGTTAGCAGACAAAATGTGCTTACTGCATCAGAAAACCATTCTGCTGCTTAAGCACTATTTCATGGCGTGGACGTGCTTAAGCTTGCACGCGCATGGAGATTTCTATTGTGATGTCAGTGATTTAAGAAACTTTGTCTTCAGTGCTTTTCCTGTGCTTACTGTCAACAGTCTTTATGAACGGAGGATGTGTAAAGCACAGAATCGGGTGTTAACCAGTTCGTGCCGGGATTATTTTAACATCCCCGAGCCAAGGCGCGGGAATATTTTTAACGAAACTCGATCCGAGGCGGGTTCAGGCCGATGGTACCGGGAAGCACACCCACGCATTTCAAGCCTTGCTCGCTGCTGACTGACATTTTCCGCCTTGCTCGTGACTTTTTTGTTTACGACATCTGGGGAAAACTTTGTGTGTATATACGTCCTCCGTCGCGTAACTGGTTAAGCACAGAACGGGGTGTTAAGCACAGAACGGGGTGTTAAGCACAGAATGGGGTGTTAAGCACAGAATGGGGTGTTAAGCACAGAATGGGGTGTTAAGCACAGAACGGGGTGTTAAGCACAGAACGGGGTGTTAAGCACAGAACGGGGTGTTAAGCACAGAACCGGGTGTTAAGCACAGAACCGGGTGTTAAGCACAGAACCGGGTGTTAAGCACAGAACCGGGTGTTAAGCACAGAACCGGGTGTTAAGCACAGAACCGGGTGTTAAACACAGAACCGGGTGTTAAGCTCATCGGGTGTTAAGCAGCGCTATGAAATTGGCTGACTTGTAATTATATTCAACTTGTAACTGCCTTGTGATTTTACTTGATCACACCTTCGGCTCACAGACAGTCTTATTACCTTCTCCATTTCAGTCTTGACAGCCGACATCTGATTCTCTAGCTCTGACAAATCCCCCGAGTCCTTGACTGGCTTGCGTGATTTCAGATCGCCCAACTCATCCTTCGTACTGTGTAGGTTGGCAGCCAAGCGAGAACGTTCTTCCATCGCACCGGTGGCCTAAACAAGGAATAAATACGTTCACAATACATGTATTCTTGTAAAATCCTGTTAAACTTAAAGGGATCGTATACGTTTGGTAATTACTCCAAAAATTAATGGCAATACAAACTTACTTGGTAAGAAGTACAGCAGCATTGGATAGTATAATGCATTTTTAGAAACCTTTCACTTCGAAGTACTGCGGTTATGGAAAACAATATCACTTTTTATCCCCAAAAATTTGAATCTGAGAAGCGTTACTGCAGTGACGTTTCTCAGATTGTGTATTCCAATGCTGATTATTCTTCCTGCGTGGACATAACCGCTCTGGATTTTTGGCAATATCTCAAAATCGCTACCACCTTTTGAAAAGAAATTTTTACAGGTTAGTTTTATGGTATATATCTATAACTATATAGGATTAAAACAAACAATGGGTTCCAATTACCAAACGTATACGATCCATTTAAAGGGATACAGCTGCCCAAAATGCATTTTAAACCCAATGAAATTTGTTTACGGCTGGAAATAAGAATGTGCATGCCAACAATAATGTCCACTGCGTTAGATGTAAACTAACAGGATTTGTTATCTTTACTCGAGAATGTTAAGACTTTAAAGTTTCCTTTCAACCAGACCTTTGAAATAGAATAAGTAAACAATCCAAAAACTAAATTTTGGGGAATTTCAGATTGATGTACTCCTTTCAACAATTAGCTCCAATAAGCCAGTTCAGGATCCCAACTTTGCATACGTGTGCTCAGGAAGATTTGATGATTTCTCTTTCGAGATAAACTTTCCATCGTTATGCGTGCAAAAGCATAGTGGGTACCAGCAAATTTAACCAGTTCGCGCCGGAGGACGTATATACACGCAAACTTTTTCCCAGATTCAAAACGGATGACGCATAAAGACGTCACGAGCAAGTCTGGAAATGTGTGGGTGTGCTTCCCGGTACCATCGGCCTGAACCGCCTCGGATCGAGTTTCGTTACAAATAATCCCGCGCCTCGGCTCGGTGATGTTAAAATAATCCCAGCGCGAACTGGTTAAAGAAATTGTTGTGTTCTGAAGTAACATTTTTCAAAAGAACGATTGGATCGTTGGATTTTGTGTTTAAACTTTTGTTTGAACAAAAGTTTCTATTGTCTGCACACAAAAAATGCACAGAATGCAAATTTGTGACCCGCTCCATTAAAGGTAGGATACACCATTTGCAGATATTGGAAATATTTACTACCAAATTATTAAGAAATATCTTACTTATTTAAAAGTAAATAATGATTCTAGGCATCTAGCAAAATTATTGCGCTAGATATCCTATAATTATTCCGAAAAATATAATTTTATAAAGAAAAATTTGCGATCGCCGTCCAACAAAGATAACAAAAGATTAACTGCACGATGCCGGTTGAAAACAAATGCTGTTTTTCGTGCTTTTTCTGGCATCTACGATTGTAAAACTTTGGAGGTCAGTTAAACGATATTTACTATGAAATAGAACCCCCCCAAATCTACCCATTCATGATAGTTCAAGCAATTACCAATGGTGTATCCTACCTTTAATATGCAAAAATGTCATATCACCGGAACGGGAGGGGCTATGGAGCTGTACTATGTACCAAATGAAAGCTTATATCCTGGACTTTTCAATCATGTACATAACTCTATTTTTTGCGACTTATGTCACCTTTTCCTGGAGAGGGTTATATTTGGTTACCGTGTCCCCATAGCCTTGTGTGCATTTATCTGCCGCGTTTATCCTAAGAGAAAAATCATCGGCATATTACCTCTAAGCTTGTTACTTCAAATCAGGTGATGAGTAACAATGTTTGCTTTCCTCTTCTACGTACTCACCCTGGCTTCAACTTGCTTGAGTCGTTCCTTCATTTTCTTATTTTCTTCGTTCAACCTCGTTATCTCAGCTTGCAGGAGTTGTTCCCCCTCCCCGGCCATCGGATCAAGACGTTTCATCTCAAACGTGGGCTTCCCTGACATCTATACCATCAACAAAATACAAATGCTGATAACTTTTCATGTAAAAAATTGTTTGGACTTTGGTTTAAAGACTAATTCTGTTTTTATCATCTTTATTTATTAACAAAAATCGAAATAAATAATTATATATATATACCATTGAGTTAGCGATTATGCATGTTACGTAATGCAATTATTCACGCAACGTCACAGGCACATGCAAATTACGAAACAATTCTGCTCGGAATTTTTCAAGGTCATTGCGTACGTTAGCGGACGCCCGCATCGGTGGCCTACGCACGCTGCATACTGTGATTAGATAGTCTCGCAAACAAGACTAATGCACAATCAGTAAACGTGAGGCTTGCACAGGGTCAAAGTTTATTCTACTTGACCTCATGCTCAAATTCTTCATTTTTATTTGTAACCTAGTTTATGATTTTTGACATTGAGAGCTTTAATTTATTTTTAAAAAAGGTTTTCTACGGGGAAATACAGACATCCAAAGTAAGAGTGGAAAATCGCAAGGTCAAAGATTAAATGACCTGTATCTCACAAACGACACAACCCCAAAACACTCACATATGGGTTTGGGAATTTTCTCATAATTATGGCCAAACGATTCAAATTGACGCGGAAAATTGTTTGATTTGACATGGAATGACCTACATACATGACATCAAACCTACGCTTGACAGATTACACTGAGTTCAAGTACAGCACATAATACCAAGTAACCAATTTTCTTATTGGCTCGTGAGCGACTACCAAACAAAGCAAAACAAAGGTTCCTATTGGTTGGATGATGACATTCGTCTTTCTCTGTGCTCACAACAGAAAAGGGAAGGATTTGTGGAGATTTTTTCTCTGGCATTCTCATCGCCATTTTATTCAAAACGAAATCAATACTTCAGGCTTATTTTTTGAAAAAGATGCCGTTTGGTGAAAGAAATGGTGGGATTGTGTAAATATAGCATAGAATCAACTCCCTGGTTTTTGAGCTTCAATCTGAGGGCAGACTTGACAAAATTACAGTTGAAAAATGGGTCCTAATTGTCCTAGAATGTGGAGGGATGCCATTTGTAAAATAGCTGCTTTCAGGCTCGGGAAGTATCACTTTTCGGAAGGTGAGTTTCTTTTGGTGTGAATATTAAAAAATGTAATCGGCTAACCTACTAAAAATTGAAAAGAAATGGAAAGATAAAGACCAAGACAATAATCTGATTGTTGTTTGATAAACCCCAGTGATGTTGGTGTGCATGAAACTTGGTCCTAAACATTGTTGATTTTACACTGTTTTCAATGGGACTTGAATTAGGCCAGTGCACCCTTAGCCATCCGATCCAACTACTTTAATACCATTTATATAACTTTAATAACCCTTGAATGATCTTGATTTCCATGACTTTTCCATGACTTTTATTTTTGCTAATTTTTCCCAACTTTTCTAGTCTCCACATGTTTTTCCCAACTAAAAACTAAGAGTATACTCACAGCTTTGCCAGAGAATTGGCTTTCCTCAAAATCTGCGATCATTTCTATGAGCTCTCTGAAACAAACGCAAAATAAAATTTATTAACTGGGGAAAGAAGTAGAACTGTACAACAAGTTAATCTTGTTAGCAGTATTTTGGTTGGTTATGTAAATTGGATAGTTGCAAAAGATACACGTATACTTCAGTTTTACGTTTAAAGGGATCGTATACGAGTGGTAATTACTCCAAATATTAATTGCAATAAAAACCTACTTGGTAAGAAGTACAGCAGCTTTGGATAGTATAATGCATTTTTAGAAACTTTTCACTTCGAAGTACTGCGGTTATAGAAAAAGATATAACTTTTTATCCCCAAAAATTTGAATCTGAGAAGCGTTACTGCAGTGACGTTTCTCAGACTGTGTATTCCAATGCAGATTATTCTTTCTGCGTGGACATAACCGCTCCAGATTTTCGGCGATATCTCGAAATCGCTACCACCTTTTGAAATAAAATTTTTACAGGTTAGTTGTATGGTATATATCTATAACTATATAGGATTGAAACAAACAGTGGGTTCCAATTACCAAACGTATACGATCCCTTTAAGCTGTAGCAGAATATTTTGTCACTATTTCACACATGAATAAGAACTTTAGCACAAAGATTACTAAAACACTGCAGTGCGGTCACAGAATTGTAAAGTGCCATGGTCACGTGGTCTGAAGCATTACATTTGTAGTCAGCGGGTACATTGTAATTCTGCAGGTTGCGGGTTCAAACCCAGCCTAAGCTATGGCACTTTTACGCTTAATACTAATATATTTCAAAGAATTTGGCAAGGCAGGACTTGAACCTGCGACCTCCGGAATACCGGACCAGTGCTCTACCAACTGAGCTATCTTGCCCTATGTTGGCGGTCTCCCAAATTGTCAGTATCTTTATTCGAAGGCGCTAGTCAGAAGTCATAAACACCAGAATGCGGTATGGCGAGTAGTAATCGAGTCAAAGTTTGAGTACTACAACACTGTTATACTGTGAACAGATCAGACTATCTGATGTCTTGTTTCAATGCGAGGGGCTGGTTCTTCAACACTCTCCCTTTGTAGCCCACACCTCAAGTGGCATTTATTTTTAATTTTTATTTATGTCATATTTAATGAGGGTAAACTCCAATCAGTACACAGCACTGCTTTCCATGGAGGCCCTCAGGTGCTGAATTAGGAAGGACGCGGCTACAACGTAGTCGAGCCGCTGGCACGTAAAGGCACCTATGGCAGCCGCCCACATCGACTCATATCTGACTACGGAACACATCATTTGATTGTTCCAGAGGGAGGAAAACCAGAGGACCCGGAGAAAAATCCTCATGACACAGGAGAGAACCAACGCACAACTCTACTCACATATGGTTAGGGCCGGGAATCGAACCCGGGCCACATTGGTGAGAGGCGAGCACTTTACGCACAAGCCACCCGTGCCACCCGAGTTCTTTGACCCTGTGATGGGAGATTTGCATAACAAACAAGAATTGTGACCACAAACTTTTGCAATCACCTGTTTTCAAGTTGAGATATGTCAGCCATCAGTTTCAGGTGCCATTTCTCAGCTTGTTGGAAGAGTTGGCGCAGCAACAGGACGTTGGTGTGAGCGGTGTTGATCAGTTCCGACTCGACCTCACCCCTGACCACTGCCTCTAGGCCATCCAGCATGTCGGTCACTTCGTCCACAGTAAACGTATCCTCAGTCAATCTACATAATGAAACAAAAACAGCCTTTACTCATGTATGGCAAGTGTCTACCAAAACGTTGTTTAGGCGACATAAAAAGCTCTTTAAAAGCTGTGCTGTAGTAGTTGGTCAAAGTGTTAAGTTAAAGTTATAAAGCTCAGGGCAGTATATATATACACACTTGTTAAAAGGTAGGATACACCATTGGTAATTGCTTGAATTATCATGAATGGGCGGAATTGGGGGTTGTATTTTATAGTAAATATCTTTTAACCGACCTGTCCGAATTTTTACATTCATGGATGCTAAGAAAAGCAAAAAAAAAACGGCGTTTGTATTTAACGCATAGTTTTCCCCAGATTTAAAACGAATGACGCATAAACACGCCACGAGCAAGGCCGAAAAAGTCTGTCAGAAGCGAGCAAGGCCGGAAATGCGTGGGTGTGCTTCCTGGTTCTATCGGCTTAAACCCGCCTCGGATCGAGTTTCGTTAAAAATAATCCTGCCTGTTGGCTCGGTGATGTTAAAATAATCACGGCCCAAACTGGTTAAAAGGTACCCAGGTACAAGTGTTTTTTGTTTTTTATCGGGTACCTGGTTCCCAAAGTACCAGGGGCCAATTTCATAGAGCTGCTAAGCACACAAATGTGCTTAGCACAAAAAAAGTCTTGCTTATTAAAAATAGGTTACCAGCCAAAATTCTACGGGTTTTTCATGCTAAGCCAAAAACCAGCTGATTATCAATCAAAAACAATAAAGATCACGTGCAAATTTTCATGCTGAGCAAATTTTTGTGCTTAGCAGCTCTATGAAATTGGCCCCTGTAAAATGCACACCCCTAGTACATGTACCTGCTATCCTTCAAGTCCTGGAAACATCCTTCGACTCCACGGAGATTCTGACTGCGTTTGTAGCTACTAAATCGCATGTAATTGACCAGCGATTCCTGATGATGGTCATTCACTCCTAACTGACTGGCCTGACATTGGGAGATAACGACAAAAGAAGCAATTTAGAGCAAGATTCACCTGATTTAGAGATAAATGCTAACATGGCTGATGCCAATTGAAAGGGCAGCGTATTGGAAATTCAATTCAATTCAATTCAGTTCAGTTCAGTTTATTATAAAAAACATCGTGAGTCGCAGCCAAGGGCTAAATTTGAATACGGTTTACAAAAAACTTCAGTAAATACTATAAAATTACAAAATATAAATATTAAAATGTGGTAAAAAGTATTAAAATATGGTAATAGATATATGGGCCTGGACGCGTTATTGCCCGAGCTGAAGGCAAAGGCATTAACAATGTTCAGGCGCATTAACAATGTTCAGGCGCATTAACAATGTTCAGGCGCATTAACAATGTTCAGGCGCATTAACACTGTTCAGGCGCATTAACACTGTTCAGGCGCATTAACACTGTTCAGGCGCATTAACACTGTTCAGGCGCATATTAACACTGTTCAGGCGCATATTAACACTGTTCAGGCGCATTTTAACACTGTTCAGGCGCATATTAACACTGTTCAGGCGCATATTAACACTGTTCAGGCGCATATTAACACTGTTCAGGCGCATATTAACACTGTTCAGGCGCATATTAACACTGTTCAGGCGCATTAACACTGTTCAGGCGCATATTAACACTGTTCAGGCGCATATTAACACTGTTCAGGCGCATATTAACACTGTTCAGGCGCATTAACACTGTTCAGGCGCATATTAACACTGTTCAGGCGCATATTAACACTGTTCAGGCGCATTAACACTGTTCAGGCGCATTAACACTGTTCAGGCGCATTAACACTGTTCAGGCGCATTAACACTGTTCAGGCGCATTAACAATGTTCAGGCGCATTAACACTGTTCAGGCGCATTAACACTGTTCAGGCGCATTAACACTGTTCAGGCGCATTAACACTGTTCAGGCGCATTAACACTGTTCAGGCGCATTAACAATGTTCAGGCGCATTAACACTGTTCAGGCGCATTAACACTGTTCAGGCGCATTAACACTGTTCAGGCGCATTAACAATGTTCAGGCGCATTAACAATGTTCAGGCGCATTAACAATGTTCAGGCGCATTAACAATGTTCAGGCGCATTAACAATGTTCAGGCGCATTAACAATGTTCAGGCGCATTAACAATGTTCAGGCGCATTAACAATGTTCAGGCGCATTAACAATGTTCAGGCGCATTAACAATGTTCAGGCGCATTAACAATGTTCAGGCGCATTAACACTGTTCAGGCGCATTAACACTGTTCAGGCGCATTAACACTGTTCAGGCGCATTAACACTGTTCAGGCGCATTAACACTGTTCAGGCGCATTAACACTGTTCAGGCGCATTAACACTGTTCAGGCGCATTAACAATGTTCAGGCGCATTAACACTGTTCAGGCGCATTAACACTGTTCAGGCGCATTAACAATGTTCAGGCGCATTAACAATGTTCAGGCGCATTAACAATGTTCAGGCGCATTAACAATGTTCAGGCGCATTAACAATGTTCAGACGCATTAACAATGTTCAGGCGCATTAACAATGTTCAGGCGCATTAACAATGTTCAGGCGCATTAACAATGTTCAGGCGCATTAACAATGTTCAGGCGCATTAACAATGTTCAGGCGCATTAACAATGTTCAGGCGCATTAACAATGTTCAGGCGCATTAACAATGTTCAGGCGCATTAACAATGTTCAGGCGCATTAACAATGTTCAGGCGCATTAACACTGTTCAGGCGCATTAACAATGTTTAGGCGCATTAACAATGTTCAGGCGCATTAACAATGTTCAGGCGCATTAACAATGTTCAGGCGCATTAACAATGTTTAGGCGCATTAACAATGTTCAGGCGCATTAACAATGTTCAGGCGCATTAACAATGTTCAGGCCCATTAGCCGGTTTTAAACGTACGTTTAAAAAACAACGTTGGAATTTTTAATTACAAACTTGCTTAAACAACATTTATTGATCCCGGGTTCACGTGATACTCTAATTGCTTAGAGTTAATTTTTGTAACGTTTTGGGTTTTATAAATTTATCAATTACATATATTTTCTCTAAAATGCTGGGTGTGATTGGGAATGGGATGCATTTTTGGTGTAATTTTTTATTGTAAAATTTGTGTATGTGTAAATTTAGCTTTTGTTCTACCGTGTACCGGTGACTGTTTCCTGAAGGGTACAATGACCGGCTTCGCATACCACAAACGTCCACTGTACCCTTCAGGAAACAGTCGCCGGTACACAGGATCGCTGCTGACAGTGACATGCAGGGTCACCATGCGACGTATTCATATGCAAATATTATTTTAAAACGTATCACAACAACAACAGTCTAGCGACACGGCAGCAGAGTGTCTGATGCAGCTTGCGAAATTTACCTTGAAATTTCACTTTTCATTCGAATCGTAAGTAAACCTTGGTACATAACATGTACAACAATCTTAATCGTCGGTGTACTTGTATCTCAGTAGCTTATCAAGTACTTTTGTGGCCATTTTGAGGGTAAAATCTGATGTTTCTTTGGGCAAACATATGGGAAAAGTGGCATTTTGATTTGAATGCAAACAAATCAACAAAGGGAGGGTGCGACGGGTGCGTACGCACCCCCCAAATTACTAAAAGGTCCACATTTTCCGGGGTAAATAATGGTATTTTGATGTAGAAGTAATTGTACTGGCAGTGGCACACACAAAAATTTGGTCCCATTGTTGGTCCCATCAGTACAAATTCGCACCCCCCCCCCCCCCCCCCCCCCACATTAAAAATCCTGCGTACGGCACTACGCCTACGGCCCTGATGTACGTACACTGGCGTGCAAAAGTATTTACGCACCAGCAGTGGGATTTTCGTTTTGAGATTTCACTCATAAATATCTTAATTGTTAAATAAATTTCCAAACCTGTGTATTGTGTCTTTCTTTTAATCAGTAATATTCATGTTTGCATCGCTAAACAGCCTCTCCTTCCTGGCAAAAAAACGCTGCTTTGCGACATCGTTTCGCGACAACGTTAAACCGCCATCTTGAATTGCCTCATTACGTATTCATGAGCTCATGAATATCATTACGTGGGCATTTAAACCAATGGCGAAAAAATGCGCGCTGTCTTTCGGGCCTTTTAATGAATATTTACGAGGTCAAACATAGCCCCCCAATCACAGTTTGGAAACTAGAACCCCTAGACCTTACAAGGCGTGGCCTAATTTGCATGTGAGTGGTTTCCAGAAATTTCTGTGACGACACAATGCCGCTTCATAAATCAGCGAAACAACAAGCAAAAAGGAATGATCCATGCTTGGCATGGGGGAGGGAATTTCCAACCGTAAAATAGGATAATGCACCGCCGCATCCTGCAAGGATAACACAGGAATATCTGGGCGATCCAATCCCAGACTTTATTCGAGAAATGGGGGGCAGTTGGGACGTCGAGTTGATGGTATGGCCGGCCAAGAGCCCTGACCTGAAACCGCTATAGAATTTGTGGAACGATTTGGAAAGGCAACTGCACCGCGAAATTAGTCCTCGAAACCATAATGAATTGTTCCAAACTCTTTAGTGGATTTGGTATAGCCTGGATCGTCAGATCCTTGCAATCTGTTGGGGTCAATGGGCCGGCGGTGCCAAGCTGTAATCGATGCCTGCCAGGCTTTTACTCGGCATCAACTCCTTAACATTACAGTGTTGGGCCATGGGCGCCGCCATCTTGGATTGTACAGACATTCCCATAGACTTTGTGCACGAAAAAAAAAGTGACGTCAGATTAATCGCCACTGTGGACTCATGAACGCTAATTGAATTAATACAACTTCAATTATTTGGACCGAATAAACCACTCAATACACAGGTATAAATTTTATTCAAACAATTGATTGGTTTATATGACAAAAAACAAGAAATCTAATTTGTAAACAGGTGCGTAAATACTTTTGCACGCCAGTGTACATACAAACGTATATGAACTAAGTAATAATAGGCTTTCTACTTGAAACAAATACTGTGCAATAATCAACGCTAGTAAATGGAAAAACTAGAACTGACAATAATGACATTGGCCTACCATGATTGTAAAGGAAATCGGGTTTTCTCCAGCTTCGTTTTTTCAGTCGCCCCGATGGTTTACACTGCAACTATGCCTACCACAGGAGAGGTTCGGCTCCTAGACGTCGTTATTATTCTTGCACGCATCAGGTAGTTAAGGTATCCATTCTAATTAAAAGCGATCTATCAATAGAGGGCGATCTGTCATAAAATAAAAGTGGTCCCGTGTCAACTCCCGTGTACATGTATTTTCGCATCAATTTCAAACGATGATCGGCCGACCATCTTTGGGGAAAAAATGACTATATTACAATACTGCCCCCGGTGTATTAAATTTAGTTAGATTCACATTTTCCAATAGTCAAAAATACTATTACTTAATTCGATTTAACAAAACAATTCAACAAAACGGCATTCAAATTCGCCGGAGCTTTTTTAGGTTTAAAGGTTTCGGTCAGTTAACCAATAAAGATCACCTCCCCCCCCCCCAAAAAAAAAAAACCCAATATAGGGCTCCATATAAAATCTAAGAAAACCTAAATGAATGAATGAATGAAAGACAAACAAAAGGTTTGACCATTGACTGACAAGATATGAAACAGTGTTTATTTAGATACGAAAAATCGCGTTAAAATTCATCTTGATATAGTAGCCGATAGTAGGCAAATTAGTTGTTCGCACTGTCCGGTCAGGCGTTCCTGTGGTTCGTATTAGATTTCAGACGTTCAAATTAATTTGTATACCCGAAATATATTCATGTTACAACTTTCATTCAACAGTGAAGTTTTGTTATTTTGGTAACCAGTTCGCGCCGGATGACGTATATAAACGCAACATTTTTCCAAAATTCAAAACGGATGACGCATAAACACGCCAAGTTCAAGTTTGGAAATGTATGTCAGCAGCGAGCAAGGCCGGAAATGCGTGGGTGTGCTTCCCAGCACTATCAGCCTGAACCCGCTTCGGATCGAGTTTCGTTAAAAATAATCCCGCCCGTGGGCTCGGCGATGTTAAAATAATCCCGGCGCGAACTGGTATAAGAAGTCAACAATTTTAAATAGTATAGTCGGTTTGGTAAAGGCAGTAAAAATATATATTTCCAACAACATAATTAAAGTTTACCAAAACGTGGGTAGTTTTAAACGGCCGATAATGACATGCCCACCCGCACCGTAAAAATAACTGTAATTCTACAAAGAACTTTTAACTGTAACTAATTTTTACAGCATTTTTGATGTTAAAATTTAAATTTTCCTGCTAATTTTCGTGTTTTAACGTAATTTGGTATATTTAAAGTGGCTGCCGAACGGCGATCGCGAAAAAACACAAATAACATAACTTGAATAACTGCTCGACGCCGGTTGAAAACTAACGCTGTTTTTCGTGCTTTTCTTAATTCTCGGCATCCATGATTGTAAAACTTCGGACAGGTCAGTTAAACAATATTTACTATAAAATACAAATCCCAAATCCACCCATTCATGATAATTCAAGCAATTACCATATTGGTGTATCCTACCTTTATATAGTGATACTCATATTTCGTCTTGTGTCGATTTAATGCAAACCAAAACTGAGAATCTAACCTCAATGGGCTTTGCTTACCCGACCGTCTATAAAACGTGTTCGAAAATTTCGGACATTTTTGGAAAAAGGCAGCATTTTTTTCTTTTGTTCCTGCTACGTGACAGTGGAAGCTATGGGCCTTTTCGAAACCGTTGCTTCGTCTTTGGCTTTGGCTTCGCCTCCGAATTCCGAATTACTGAGAAGCAAATAGAAATAGAAGAAAATTGAAATAGTCTAACTTTTGGGTTCACATCAATCGAGTGAATGTTTCTGAAGCACAACAGGCGTCAGAATGTGGCTGGAGATCTTGCAGTTGGGAGTCAAAAATCGCCCTAAGCCAAAGACGAAGACGAAGCAAGGGATTCGAAAAGGCCCTATATAATTCATCAGAAATAGTCAGAATTGTTTGGTATGGAAACCAGACTACGTCAGCCATGCGAGGGCGCCTTCCTCTTAGCGTACACAGCCTCCGCGATGAACAAAGGAATGGACAACAAGATGACTCCGCCGAACAACAAGAAGGAAATGCTGAAACTTCCAGTCCACTCATAAATCCAACCTGAAAGTGAAAACCATATCCAGTTTAATATAACAAAAAACACGTAAGCTGCTGTAATATCGTAGACGGACAACTAGTCTGGTTTCCTGCCCTTACGATTTCTATATGCCTAGATTTCTAAATTGTAAGTCAGGTAGCCGCCGACGACAAAAATAGATCACGACGCACTACACTGCGTAGCTATTTTAAGATGATGCAAATGATTCAAATGATGCAAATATTAACATTATAACGGCTTTTCCAAAAAGTGAGCTATCTTTCTTTTACATTTAGGGAGAATGTTTTGTGTTTTGTCTGGTGTTTTGCTTTTTGCCAATGCAAGTTTCGATTTTATGCAAACCAAAAAAGAGAATCTATATCGATGGGCTTTATTTTGTTAACGTTATTACCTTACAACTACTTCACTCCCGGAAACACTCGAAAATTGCGAACGTTAACGATAATACCAAACCGTCAATAACATTGTAATAAAAAACTTCGGATATTTTTGTGAAAAAAAGGACAGCATTCCATTTGAGCGCCTATAAACAGCTAGCGCTTGGTCCAGGGCCTGATGAACGGGTATTAATTGTAAAGCGCTCTGAGATCGTTGATACGATGGAAAGCGCTGTATAAGCACGATTATTATTATTAATGAGCCATGGACGAGTCGCACATTTTGGAGACGGAATAGAGTCAAATTTGACCCTGAATAATGCCAGGCCAAACTGAACCCCGATTCCCAGCGTGGTCCAGGGCCTGATGAACGGGGTAATAATCGCAAAGCGCTTTGACATCGTTGATACGATGGAAAGCGCTATAAGCACAATGGTGATTATGGTTATAAAAGAGTCATGGAAGTGTCGCACATATTGGAGCCGGAATAGAGTCGAATTTTACCCTGAATATTGCCAGGCCAAACCGAACCACGACTCCTAACCCTATATATACCCCTAAACCTTAACCCTAACTCTGACCATGGAGGTTTTCGATTATCTATCATAATTATTTAGAGTGTAGACAAAAAAGTTCGCACCTGCTACTAATCCACCGACTGCTGAAGTGATTCCCATGAAAAATCCTTGCCAGCACAGGATACTGATCAACCGGTCGTCGGTCGAGAGAAACCGCAACATGACATCAATAGCTTGGTACATACAGGCGAAGCCAACGCCAATAAGTCCAGTCAAAACCAACTGTCCGATGAACGGTTTCATAAAGGCGTTTAGAAAAAACGATGCAGACGCTACACTCGCCCCGAAACACCCCCAGAATGTCATGTTTGGCTTCACGCCTACCAGCTGGAAGAGAGGCGCCACAAGCTTGCCGATGATGTTACCCAACCCGAAGGCAGTGGGAAGTAAGGACGCCTGGGTCTTGCTCAGACCCTGAAACTGCCCGTGCGATACGACGTACACCAACCACGCGCAGTAGGAAAAAGTGCCCGTTAACCTTCCGGAAATTATCAAGATGAATCTGACATCTTTTAGCAACGCCAGATCGAATGCCTGAGCAAGGAGCTGGCAACACTCACCAAGCCTTCGTTTACGAAGACCTAAGTGGCCTTTTTCATCGGAGGTACTAGGTTTGTCATGACTGCAAGCCGTCTCTTCTTTACTTGTATCGATTCCTTCCTCGTCGGTTACCGACACCATTTGGTACTGATCACCGTCTGGTGAAGAGACAAATGGATCCCGTCGAACTAGCATAGCACACGCCAGCAGATGAAATGAGACACCTCCGAGTAGAAGCGAGGCCCCTCTCCAGCCATAGGTGTCCAGAAGTACCTGTGTAACTGGCCCATAGACCATCATACCCAGAGGAAAGCCCATCGTTGCTATTCCAACAGCTAACGGATAGTTCTCTTTAAAGTACGAGGCCATTATGGCAGAGCTGAGGAATAAATTGAACGCCGAACCGATACCTACAAAACAATAAAGCCACAAAGTAAAACAGGTCAGACGTCGAGCTTCCAGAATTCTTGCTGGTCAGATAGAATAAATTTTATAATTGTTATGTTCTTCAAAGGTCAGTGAACAAAATAATGAAATCTTCAAATGTAGCGTTTAATAACGTGTTGGTCCACTTCTCATTCGATTACACAAAAGTAGCCGGACTGAGGATCGCATGGTCTGCGGTTCAAGTCGGCTCCCACTCACCCAGCGTATCGCTGCGGTAAGTGAACTGGGAGTTGAAGACAGGTGCGACGCTCTGCCCAACAATTGATCTCCCTGGTCGAGCGATTTAAAACTAAAAAGGGGATAGACTCCCTCGTTGTTTTGCTGATACCTACAGGCCTCCACCAATTTACCTTACCTTACCTACACAACATCTTTTTTTAAATTTCATCAATAAAAGCACGGTTATTGGACAAATTAAGAGTATGGTTTCTGTACTCTGCACACAACCTGTGTCAAAGTATTACATAAACCTTGCAGTTGTACAGCAATACAACCCACATGATAAATCAGTGATGTAGGAACATTTCCCAATTATCAAGTTATAAGGTGTTTTTTTATTGATTGCTGTTTACTCGGTCAAAAAGTGTTCAGTATTTTTTTATTAGAACAAAAAGTATAGCATGGGTCCTCTTTTTTTAGGGGGGGGGGGTCACATCTACCTTAGTTGTTATTGAATAGCATAATATCATGGGTATCTCGAATAAAGCCGTGTTTCCATTGGACTTGTTTTGGTTAACCGCGACTTTTCTGTAGAATGAGAACGCGCGCTGGACTAATGTCCCTGTCAGCGTACCGCGGCGGTGATGTAAAACTACCAGGCTGAAAGTGGTCGCGGAAGGTTTCCGCCCAGCGGCGGTAAGTTATCAGGGACGCTAATCAGTCCAATGGAAACAGCCTCGCCCTGTAGAAGTAAGGCGACCACCTGTAAACTTGTTTGTCTCGAGGTACGTAAAATGTGACTGTGTGACATTCTCTGGCAGTCTTGCACGGAGAATGAAACGTTAGTCGTGGTACATAACAATCAAAGTGGGAATGTACGGTAGAACTACACGGAGAAATGTCGCGGTTAGTTACCGCGAGGCCGCGAAATAAAAAGTTCGATAAACACGGATATATTACCAATTACCTGCTAGTCCAATGAGGAAAACTGACAAGAAGAGGGCCGATGGTGATATCGATGATAAGATTAGACCCAAAGTGTACAAAAGTCCACCTACGATCATCAGTCGACGGCTGCTAAATATACGAGCGAGAGCGCCTGCTAAAGGTGCTGGGGAGAAATGGGATAAGGCCAAGTAACAAAAATAACATGTTGATTGTCCGGAATTTGTTAGTTGGTGAGGGAGGCCCTTATTATTTGTTATTTTCCAAATTGTTGTTATTATTTTCAAGATGGCCGCCATAACATATGTGAAGATGGTTCTATGGTGCCGTTTAAGTTATTAAGGTGCAATGTGGATCAACAAATGATTTTATATCATGCTGTCCACTTGTCAAGCAAGTTGCCAATATCACAAACAGTATTTCGCAGCTTGAATGAAAATTGAATAGACCATGGTCCCTTGTGTGCATATACACATACAAAAGTGATGCGGATGTGTATGTAGTGCATATAATAACATTATGCAGTGATTGCGATGTGTATTTCTGTTTCCATTTTAATACACTGTACATAATACAAGTACATGTAATACAAGTTATTTTAATGGAGTCTAGCTGCATAAACGTAGGATAAAACGGCCATTCGATTTATATTTTTAGTTCAACACGATAGTCGCAATGAGGATTTTCTCACGATTGCGTTGTGGAAACAGTAGGCATACATGCAAGAAAGAGAATAAAATTGCTCAATAAAAATGAAGGATACACTTGAAAATAGGTATAAGAGTTAGGGCTCCGAATATATATATATATATATTTTTTTAAATTATTATTATTATTTTTTATTTATTTTCATTTTTTTAAATAACAAATAACATAAAAATCGGTGTGGCGTCCAAAATAGGAGCGGTCAAGGACGATCAACATGTTATTTTTGTTACTTGGCCTAAAGGTTTAAACATTTATTTTGGTTATACGATTTGGTTATACAATGGTTATACAATTGGGTTCACAAAAATGGCGCTGGAATCAAAACTTCTGAACCGAATCAGTTCTTGAATAGTGGCAGTACGATGTTACGTTTTTTGGACCACCCTGTCTACTGTGCAAATTAAACTAGCAGTGGGCCATTGCTTTAGCCAAAAAGTATAGATATCTTACCGGTAGTGGTTTGCGCCATGACATACAAACCCACAATCAAGCCGACAAGCCACAGGTCGCTGTCGAGGTCGTTCGCCGTCGGAATGAGCAGGACACCCAGCGCTTTGAGCTGACCGATGATGACAAACGAGTTGACGAACACCACTGCCACCATGACCCAGCCCCACTTGTCGTGGTCGTAATCCACGGGTTGAACGCCAGTCGGTGCCATTTCTAGAAGCCGAATATATTGGCGGACTGATGAAACGCAACCTCTTTATTCCGTGTTTACGAACACCTCTGAAACAAGAATGACGCTCAGGTCAAGCGTTGTTGTTGTTGTTGTAGGTTAGGTTGGCACTTCCAGCATACTATACGTGCCCTTTGTGCCATCAACAAAGAAAAAAAAAAAAAGCTGTGCCCTTTGCGCTATTACGATAAGGGATGCACACACGGCAAAAAAGTCACGCCATATACATATACGTCAGTGTAAAAAACAGTAAATCAACAAAAAGGAAAGAAAGAAAAAGGGGGAAAAAGCATGGGTGGGAGGGTAGGAGGAGCGACGGCAATCTTCAGAAACATCAGTGTCACAGGGTCCCGCAAGGCTTGCCGTTTCGCAGGCAGGAGCACAAGGCCCCAGCCTGTTACTTTTTTCAGTACCACATACCTCCGGGTGATGAAGGGTGATACTGAGTCCATCCAATCACCGACGCAGGCAATTCTCCTATAGTCCCTCTCCCATGAGCAATATCAGTAAATCAAGAGTCGCTTTAAACAGTTAAACACAAACATTACAATTTTTAATATAGGCCTACTTAAGAATCTGATCGCAATATTGTTTGTGCCCAAGCAAAACTTTGAGCATGGTTAGATAATCCAAGTGCCAATTGAAGGGACTGTCGTTGGTTTTTGTATTTTATGCATTTTTTCAGGAAATGTTCAACATCTTCTATGGTGTTACAAGTATCACACATTCCGTTTGGGTGTTTACCAGTATAAAAAAGAAACTTATTCAGACCTTTGCAGACGCCCAAACGTAATCTGTGCATAATAACTTCTTGGGGGCGTTTTCGTCCCCAAGTGACAAAGGAGAAGGAAGGGACAAGTTTGTAATGTTTTTCTTTGTCAAGATTAGGTAAAGTTTATTTCCAATTCTCGATAAGTTTATTTTTGAGAAGATGTTTTATTTCATCATCAGAAAAGGGAATATTGTGGTCAATATTGGGTTTTTGAGTTCCTAATTTGGCGATAGTGTCGACCCTTTCATTACCAGGAATTCCAGAGTGACTGGGGATCCATTCAAAGAAAACGGTGCTCCCCTGATGCTGAATATTAATAAGGGTATGTCGAATATCGCAAACCACTTTATTTGTGGGAAAAGGTTTGAAAATGTCCATAATCGCACTAAGACAGTCACTAAAAATGCAAGAATAGAGAGGTTTCGATGATTCGACCCATTCAACTGCCAGTAAAATAGATCAGGTGAAGCGCAGTGCAAGAATGTGCTTTTTGCAGCATAAAGGCGTTTGTATGGTGGCCCTGGAGGGACACGAATATCGTGAATAAACGGTCGATAATACATGCCCGCCCACACCGTAAACATAACTAATTCTACAAAGAACGTTTAACTGTAACTGACTTTTACTACAGCACCTTTGATGTTAAAATTATAATTTTATAATCGTGTTTTAACGTAGTTTGGTATATTTACAGTAATGTTTGTGTATATAGTAATTCAAAGTAAAATATTTTGTTAAAATACGTGGGTTTGCATTAGATTTACAGCCAATGTGATGTTTTATTGGTTTACCCGCAAATATACAAATCATTAAATGTACATCCAATGTGATGTACTGTTATCAATATATTCGGTTTACTAGTTATAAATATTTTTTTTTAAATACACTAATTGTATTTTACAGCACTATTGACGTTAAAGTTCCGTCGGCCAAAACAGCAAAATGTCTGGTGTCTCTGCTGCCACCACTACAATTACGGGTTTTATTTTTACAGAAATTATATTTGTACGTGTACAATTATTTTACGCAAATATTGAAAAAAACAGATACAACAGATGGTATATAAAAAAATAACGGATATTGCTTTTACAGTACAGTTTTAAACACTTTATCTGTGTCGCATTATTCAATTTGTGCTGCAAGTGTACGTCATTCTGCACAGCTTTTGGTTTGGCAATGCTAAAACGGGGGGTCTACAGAGTGACGGCAGCGGGCACGGTAATCAGCGCTGGTTTATTTGTGGCGCCTGCACAGTGTATAACAACTTGATTTCAAGTCTATACATGCACAGTATCCAAACAAAATCGAAAAACTGGGTCCCGTGGTCAATTTGACGACTCTTGGAAAATTATTTATAACTCTGTCAAACATGATTAGATTTGGACGTTCGATGTCTCGTTTTAATGTGAAAACCAGTAGGCCTATATCTTAAACCATATCTACATTATCGAAGTTAGTTATACATTCTACGTGTGGTATTCCGTTATATTTTGTTGCCTTTTTTCTAGACACTCTGTATATGCACCTTTAACCTATCAACCTATAATTGAAGCAAATCATGCAAACTGCTGTCCCGTCGACTGGGGATCACAGGGGGATCACATGCCATTTCTAAATTAAAACCCAGTAAGGCTTACGTTTAGACTTGTGAAATTGGTGAAGGACCACGGTGTACAGAAAACCCATTTCTTGCATTTAACTGAAGCATGAGAGTCGGAACATAAAGCAATTTTACTAGCCAGGGGCTACTGCTGTCTGGAGGCTGAAAGCAGACCCTGGGATCGAGGCCAGACACCGTCTAAATTGTAGGCCAGGTAGCCACCGGCGACAAAAACAAATCATGACGCACTACACTGCTTAGCTATTTTCAGATGATGAAGATGATGCAACAATTCACATTATAACAGCTTTTCTCCCCAAAAAGCACAAAGGCTGCATTGGCTTTAAAGGTAGGATACACCATTTGCAGATATCAACAAATACTACCGAATTATTAAAAATATCTTACTGGCATCTGAAAGTAAATAACGATTCTAGACATCCAGCAAAATGATTGCGAACGGCGATCGCGAAAAAACACAAATAACATAGGAATAACTGCTCGACGCCGGTTGAAAACAAACGCTGATTTTCGTGCTTTTCTCGGCATCCATGATTGTAAAACTTCGGACAGGTCAGTTAAACAATATTTACTATAATACAACCCCCCAAATCTACCCATTCATGATAATTTAAGCAATAGCAATCACCAATGGTGTAGCCTATACCTTTAAATAAGATACTATATTTCGTCTTGTGTCAATTTAATGCAAACCAAAACAGAGAAAATAGCCTCAATGGCTTTATCTTGTTAACGTTGCTTAGCTTATCCCGGAAACACTGATAATACCCGACCGTCTATAAAACGTGTTCAAAACTTTCAGACATTTTCGGGAAAAGGCAGCTTTTTTTAATTTTATTACTGCTGTACGAAGATACTAATTCATCAGAAATAGTCAGAATAGTTTGGTCTGGAAACCAGACTACGTCAGCCATGCGAGGGCGCCTTCCTCTTAGCGTACACAGCCTCCGCGATGAAAAAAGGAATGCACAACAAGATGACTCCGCCGAACAACAAGAAGGAAATGCTGAAACTTCCAGTCCACTCATAAATCCAACCTGAAAGTGAAAACCAAATTCAGTTTAATATGAAAAAAAACACTATAAGCTGCTGTAATATCGTAGACAAAAAAATAGTTTGGTTTCCTACCTTTACGATTTCTATATGCCTAGATTTCTAAATTGTAAGTCAGGTAGCCGCCGGCGACACAAATGGATCACGACGCACTACACTGCGTAGCTATTTTAAGATGATGCAAATGATGCAAATATTCACATTATAACGGCTTTTTCCAAAAAGTGAGCTATCATTATTTTACATTCAGTATGTTTTGTCTGGTGTTTAGTTTTTTGCCAATGCAAGTTTCGATTTTATGCAAACCAGAAAAGAGAATCTATATCGATGGGCTTTATTTTGTTAACGTTATTACCTTACAACTACTTAACTCCCGAAAACACTCGAACATCAATTGCGAACGTTAACGATAATACCCAACAGTCAATAACGATGTAATAAAAAAAAATCGGACATTTTCGGGGAAAAAAGACAGCATTCCATTTGAGCGCCTATAAACAGCTGGCGCTTGGTCCAGGGACTGATGAACGGGGTATTAATTATTGTAAAGCGCTCTGATATCGTTGATACGATGGAAGGCGCTGTACAAGCACGATTATTATTATAAAATGAGTCATGGAAGAGTCGCACATTTTTAAGCCGGAATAGAGTCAAATTTGACCCTGAATAATGCCAGGCCAAACTGAATCTCGATTCCTAACCCCTAACCCTAACTCTAACAATGGAGGTTTTCGATTATCAGTCATAATTCTTTAGAGTGTAAACGAAGAAGTTCGCACCTGCTACTAATCCACCGAGTGCTGCAGTGATTCCCATGAAAAATCCTTGCCAGCACAGGATACTGATCAACCGGTCGTCGGTCGAGAGAAACCGCAACATGACATCAATAGCTTGGTACATAGAGGCGAAACCAACGCCAACAAGTCCAGTCAAAACCAACTGTCCGATGAACGGTTTCATAAAAGCGTCTAGGAAAAACGATGCAGACGCGACGCTCGCCCCGAAACACCCCCAGAATGTCATGTTTGGCTTCACGCCTACCAGCTGCAAGAGAGGCGCCACAAACTTGCCGATGATGTTACCAAACCCGAAGGCAGTGGGAAGAAAGGACGCCTGGGTCTTGCTCAGACCCTGAAACTGCCCGTGCGATACGACGTACACCACCCACGCGCAGTAGGCAAAAGTGCCCGTTAACCTTCCGGAAATTATCAAGATGAATCTGACATCTTTTAGCAACGCCAGATCGAATGCCTGAGCAAGGAGCTGGCAACACTCACCAAGCCTTCGTTTACGAAGACCTAAGTGACTTTTTTCATCGGAGGTACTAGGTTTGTCATGACTGCAAGCCGTCTCTTCTACCCATGTATCGATTCCTTCCTCGTCGGTTACCGACACCTTTTGGTACTGATCACCGTCTGGTGAAGAGACAAATGGGTCCCGTCGAACTAGCATAGCACACGGCACCAGATGAAATGAGACACCTCCAAGTATAAGCGAGGCCCCTCTCCAACCATAGGTGTCCAGAAGTACCTGTGTAACTGGCCCATAGACCATCATACCCAGAGGAAAACCCATCGTTGCTATTCCAACAGCTAACGGATAGTTCTCTTTAAAGTACGAGGCCATTATCGCCCAGCTGAGGAAGAAATTGAACGCCGAACCGATACCTGCAAAACAATAAAGCCAGAAAGTAAAACAGGTCAGACAGAGAGCTTCCAGAATTCTTGCTGGCCAGATAGAATACATGTTATAATTGTTATGTTTTTCAAAGGTCAGTGAACAAAATAATGAAATCTTCAAATGTTCGAAATCATTCGATTACACAAAAGTAGCCGGACTGAGGATCACAAGGTCTGCGGTTCTATAGTCGGCTCCCACTCATCCAGCGTATCGCGCGCTGCCGTATTAGTGACTAGGAGTTGAAGACAGGTGCGACGCTCTGCTCAATAATTGATCTCCCTGGTCGAGCGCTTTGAAATTAAAAAGGGGATAGACTCCCTCGTTGTATAGCCGATACCTATACAATAGGCCTCCACCAAATTACCTTACCTTACCTACACAACATCTTTTTCTTAATTTCGTCAATAAAGCACGGTTATTGGGCAGAGTATGGTTTATGTATACTTTGCATACAACCATTATGTGACATAAACCTTGCTGTTGTATTTGAACAAAAAGTATAGCATGGGGTTGTTTTTTAGGGGGGGGGGGGGGGGTCACATTTAACTTCGTTATTGAATAGCATACATATCATGGACATCTTTAATAAAGCCGTGTTTCTATTGGCCTTGTTTTGGTTAACGTATCATCGCGACTTTTTAGTAGAATGGGAACGCGCGCTAGTCCCTGCCGCGTACCGCGGCGGTGATGTAAAACTACCAAGAGCAAGTTCGGGCGCGCACTATAGTTAACCATAGTTCGACTAACGTCGTTCGAACGCAGAATGGTTGGACTACCTAGTCGACTATTTGGAACCAGACCCCGAGGCACCGCTGCCACTGGTTGACAATAGCCTCTTTCCATAGGAAAACATGGAGAGAACCAGTGACGTGGAAAATGTGATGTCAGTAGTCAGACGGAGGGAGTAACGTTAAGTGACAATCTAGCTGGTCCAATGTTATTTTTTTCTTGTTTTTGGACCAACATGACTAACGTTATGACTTGTTCTACTTATATGCGTGGAATAGTGCTAATACCCATCTCATTCATGTCGCAAATGTAAACAAAGCGGTTGCCATTTTTTCAACAATAGTTCGACTAGAGCCGTTCGGGCGAACTGCATTTTGAGCATGCGCATTGGTAAAGCAGAGACTGACTAATGGTGCACTATAGTTCGCGCTTGAACTTGCTCCAGGCTGAAAGTGGTCACGGAAGGTTTCCGCCCAGCGGCGGTAAGTTATCAGGGACGCTGATCAGTCCAATGGAAACCATGAAGCGCGATATGTGGCATAGAAAAAAAAACCTCTTTTGTGTTGACCATTGTGTTCCCGGAATCCCAGGAATTCCTTTTAGGTTTCAAGGGGGGATGGGTTAGGTTACAATAGTTTTCAGTGCGTATAAAGTATAGGGATAAGAGGGGGGTACCCCTCTGCCACATATCGTGCTGGGTATAATGGAAACAGCATCGCCCTGTAGAAGTAAGGCGACCACCTGTAAACTGTTTTGTCTCGAGGTACGTAAAATGCGATTGTGTGACATTCTCTGGCAGTCTTGCACGGAGAATGAAACGTTAGTCGTGGTACATGTATAACAATCAAAGTGGGAATGTACGGTAGAACTACACGGAGAAATGTCGCGGTTAGTTACCGCGAGGCCGCGAAATAAAAAGTTCGATGAGAACACGGATATATGTGACACGATCAAGCAAAATCAGTCGGATGTGTAGTTTCAAAGAGGGCATCTGTACGTTTAAAAAAACTGAAAACCCCATGTTGATACGATGTTTTGTTGTCGACTTATTTAAATTTGTTTAAATACCAACGAAGAATACAGTGCATTTTGGGATTCGCCGACATCCGACTGATTCGGCTTGATCCTGCCACACATTACCAATTACCTGCTAGTCCAATGAGGAAAACTGACAAGACGAGGATCGAGGGTGATATCGATGATAAAATCAGACCCAAAGTGTACAAAAGTCCACCTAGGACCATCAGTCGACGGCTGCTAAATATACGAGCGAGAGCGCCTGCTAAAGGTGCTGGGGAGAAAATGGGATAAAGGTTTATACAATTTGGTTATACAATTTGGTTATACAATTTGGTTATACAATTTGGTTATACAATTTGGTTCACAAAAATGGCGCTGGGATCAAAACTTCTGAACCGAATCAGTTCTTGAATAGTGGCAGTATGAGGTTGCGTTTGAGTCACCCTGTATTATTGTGCAAATTAAACTAGCAGTGGGCCATTGCTTTAGCCAAAAAGTATAGAGATCTTACCGATACTTTCTTGTGCCATGACATACAAACTCGCAATCAAGCCGACAAGCCACAGGTCGCTGTCGAGGTCGTTCGCCGTCGGAATGAGCAGGACACCCAGCGCTTTAATCTGACCGACGATGACAAACGAGTTGAGGAACACCACTGCCACCATGACCCAGCCCCACTTGTCGTGGTCGTAATCCACGGGCTGAACGCCAGTCGGTGCCATTTCTAGAAGCCGAATATATTGGCGGACTGATGAAACGCAACCTCTTTATTCCGTGTTTACGAACACCTCTGAAACAATAATGACGCTCAGGTGAAGCGTTGTTGTTGTTGTTGTAGGTTAGGTTGGCACTTCCAGCATACTATACGTGCCCTTTGTGCCATCAACAAAGAAAAACAAACAAAGCTGTGCCCTTTGCGCTATTACGATAAGGGATGCACACACGGCAAAAAAAAAAGGTCACGCCATATACATATACGTCAGTGTAAAAAACAGTAAATCAACAAAAAGGAAAGAAAGAAAAAGGGGGGAAAAGCATGGGTGGGAGGGGGAAAAAGCATGGGTGGGAGGGTGGCAGGGTAGGAGGAGCGACGGCAATCTTCAGAAACATCAGTGTCACAGGGTCCCGCAAGGCTGGCCGTTTCGCAGGCAGGAGCACAAGGCCCCACCCAGCCTGTTACTTTTTTCAGTACCACATACCTCCGGGTGATGAAGAGTGATATATGAGTCCATCCAATCACCGACGCAGGCAATTCTCCTATAGTCCCTCTCCCATGAGCAATATCAGTAAATCAAGAGGTCGCTTTAAACAGTTAAACACAGTTAATATAGGCCTACTTAAGAATCTGATCGCAATATTGTTTGTGCCCAAGCAAAACTTTGAGCATGGTTAGATAATCCAAGTGCCTTTTGAAGGGACTGTCGTTGGTTTTTGTATTTTATGCATTTTTTCAGGAAATGTTCAACATCTTCTATGGTGTTACAAGTATCACACATTCCGTTTGGGTGTTTACCAGTATAAAAAAGAAACTTATTCAGACCTTTGCAGACGCCCAAACGTAATCTGTGCATAATAACTTATTGGGGGCGTTTTCGTCCCCAAGTGACAAAGGAGAAGGAAGGGACAAGTTTGTAATGTTTTTCTTTGTCAAGATTAGGTAAAGTTTTTCTCCAATTCTCGATAAGTTTATTTTTGAGAAGATGTTTTATTTCATCATCAGAAAAGGGAATATTGTGGTCAATATTGGGTTTTTGGGTTCCTAATTTGGCGATAGTGTCGACCCTTTCATTACCAGGAATTCCAGAGTGACTGGGGATCCATTCAAAGAAAACGGTGCTCCCCTGATGCTGAATATTAATAAGGGTATGTCGAATATCGCAAACCACTTTATTTTTGGGAAAAGGTTTAAAAATGTCCATAATCGCACTAAGACAGTTACTAAAAATGCAAGAATAGAGAGGTTTCGATGATTCGACCCATTCAACTGCCAGTAAAATAGATCAGGTGAAGCGCAGTGCAAGAATGTGCTTTTTGCAGCATAAAGGTGTTTGTATGGTGGCCCTGGAGGGACACGCATATCGTGAATAAACGGTCGATAATACATGCCCGCCCACACCGTAAACATAACTAATTCTACAAAGAACGTTTAACTGTAACTGATTTTTACTACAGCACCTTTGATGTTAAAATTATAATTTTATAATCGTGTTTTAACGTAATTTGGTATATTTACAGTAATGTTTGTGTATATAGTAATTCAAAGTAAAATATTTTGTTAAAATACGTGGGTTTGCATTACATTTACAGCCAATGTGATGTTTTATTGGTTTACCCGTTATTATACGAATCATTAAATTTACATCCAATGTGATGTACTGTTATCAATATATTCGGTTTACTAGTTATAAATAAATTATTTTAAATACACTGTAATTGTATTTTACAGCACTATTGACGCTAAAGTTCCGTCGGCCAAAACAGCAAAATGTCTGGCGTCTCTGCTGCCACCACTACAATTAGGGGTTTTATTTTTACAGAAATTATATTTGTAGGTGTACAACTATTTTACGCAAAAGTTGCAAAAACCCAATACAACAGATGGTATACAAAAAAATTACGGATATTGCTTTTAGTTTTACAGTGCAGTTTTATACACTTTGTTTGTGTCACAAAAAAATTGAGAAACGAACGGCGATCGCGAAAAAAACACAAATAACATAAGAATAACTGCTCGACGCCGGTTGAAAACAAACTCTGTTTTTCGTGCTTTTTTCGGCATCCATGATTGTAAAACTTCGGACAGGTCAGTTAAACAATATTTACTATAATACAACTCCCCAAATCTACCCATTCATGATAATTCAAGCAATAGCAATAGCCTATACCTTTAAATATGATACTATATTTCGTCTTGTGTCGATTTAATGCAAACCAAAACAGAGAATCTAGCCTCAATGGCTTTATCTTGTTAACGTTGCTTACCTTATCCCGAAAACACCGATAATACCCGACCGTCTATAAAACGTGTTCAAACATTTTGGACATTTTCGGGAAAAGGCAGCATTTTTTTTGTATTACTGCTATACGAAGATACTAATTCATCAGAAATAGTCAGAATTGTTTGGTCTGGAAACCAGACTACGTCAGCCATGCGAGGGCGCCTTCCTCTTAGCGTACACAGCCTCCGCGATGAAAAAAGGAATGCACAACAAGATTACTCCGCCGAACAACAAGAAGGAAATGCTGAAACTTCCAGTCCACTCATAAATCCAACCTGAAAGTGAACACCAAATTAAGTTTAATATAAAAAAACACACCGTAAGCTGCTGTAATATCGTAGACGAAAAAACAGTTTGGTTTCCTACGTATACGATTTCTATATGCCTAGATTTCTAAATTGTAAATCAGGTAGCCGCCGGCGACACAAACGGATCACGACGCACTACACTGCGTAGCTATTTTAAGATGATGCAAATGATGCAAATATTCACATTATAACGGCTTTTCCAAAAAGTGAGCTATCTTTCTTTTACATTGAGGGAAAATGTTTTGTGTTTTGTCTGGTGTTTTGCTTTTTGCCAATGAAAGTTTCGATTTTATGCAAACCAAAAAAGAGAATCTATATCGATGGGCTTTATTTTGTTAACGTTATTACCTTACAACTACTTAACTCCCGGAAACACTCGAAAATTGCGAACGTTAACGATAATACCCAACCGTCAATAACTTTGTAATAAAAAACTTCGGATATTTTTGTGAAAAAAGGACAGCATTCCATTTGAGCGCCTATAAACAGCTAGCGCTTGGTCCAGGGCCTGATGAACGGGTATTAATTGTAAAGCGCTCTGAGATCGTTGATACAATTGAAAGCGCTGTATAAGCACGATTATTATTATTAATGAGTCATGGACGAGTCGCACATTTTGGAGACGGAATAGAGTCAAATTTGACCCTGAATAATGCCAGGCCAAACTGAACCCCGATTCCCAACCCTATCCCAGCAAACACAAAACGTTTAAAAAACGTTTTTTAAACGTTTAAGTAGGTCCGCTAGGTCTTCGTCCTAAATAAACGTTTAAAAAACGTTATTTAAACGTTTAATTAGGCCCGCTAGGTCTTCGTCCTAAATAAACGTTTAAAAAACGTTTTTTAAACGTCCGCTACGTCTTGATTTTTAACAAACGTTTAAAAAACGTTTGGAGAACATCTAATTTTGACCTAATATTTGCCCCAAAGCAAAGGTTTTTTTAAAACGTTTACAAAACGTTTACGAAACGTTTGAAAAAGACGATTTTTTTCTGGACGTTTAAAAAACGTTTTCTTTACGTCCAAGTCAAATAAAAACTAATTGTAATTAATTATTGTTTTTTAATATTATGATTTAATATGATTATTATTTTGATGATTAAATTGAGTAGCCTAATGATGGTGATTATGATGATGATTATGATTATGATGATCGATGATGATTATGATTATGATGATGATCATGATCGTCATCCTCATCGTGTGGCCCATATGGTCGTCGTCGACGTCGTTGATGTACGTAATTGTTATATTTTGTGACATCGATATCATGCGGTGCGCCGGCGCGGCCTGGCTGGCCGCCTACGTACAGCGTGCATGCCATCGTTTATATTCAAACGCTATGTTGGATGTTCTTGAAAGGTTTTCTGAACGTTCTGAATAGGTTTTCTGAACGTTCTTAAAAGGTTTTCTAGACGTTCTTAAAAGGTTTTCTGAACGTTCTTAAAAGGTTTTTTGAACGTTTTTAAAAGGTTTTCTAGACGTTCTTAAAAGTTTTTTTTAAACGTCTAAAGGTTTTCTAGACGTCCTAAAAAGGCACTGCAAAAACTGTGGTGTTAAAATTTTAACACCAATGTTTTTTTAATCTTTTGGAATGAACATTGGTGTTAAAATGAAGTAAAATGATTCTTGAAGTATTAGTTTCAAATCAAGTACTGGTGTTACGTACTTTTGGTGTTAAATTTGACCTAGTGCGCATGCGTGTGTGAAAAAAAGCCCTCTGATTGGTCGATAAGGAATTATGGTATATGTTAACAATAGTCGATGTTAAATTGTTGTATTTAGTCAAAAAACCCATTTATTTTACCATAATATGTAATTATTTAAACGATTCCATGATTGAATTTTGATTTTTGTGCAAACATAGTTAAACATTCGCGTTACATTTTATTCGTTTTCAAATTTTGACATTATTCATAAAAACTAGCTGCGACTTCGTCGTGGACAAAAAAGCGTAGTATAAAACTAACAACGGCAATGGCTATGTGTGTAGTACGTATTCAGTAGGAATAGATTATTATTGTATATGGATGTGTAATGTGTAATAAGTCAGTTCTTTGTAATATTTCATTACGTAATTTGTCCATGCAGTTAATATGTACAAAATTATAGTGTTAAAACGGTATGATCCTCAAACTGGTGTTATTCAACACCCAAATTTTTTGCAGTGTAGACGTTCTTAAAGGGTTTTCTAAACGTTCTTAAAAGGTTTTCTAGACGTTCTTAAAGGTTTTCTAAACGTTCTTAAAAGGTTTTCTAAACGTCTAAATGTTTTCTGGAGAGCTGGTCTGGAAAACGAATACGAGACAAGGTTTTAAATTGGTATTTTAAACGTTTTAAATTGGTTTTTTAAACGTTCAATAAAAACGTTTTTTAAACGTCCAAAACCTACCACAAAAAAACGTTTAAAAAACGTTTTTTTTGAACGTTTAAAAAACCAATTTAAAACGTTGAAAAAACGTTCAGAAAACGTCCGATTGTTAGCTGGGATACTCCTAACCCTAACTGTGACCATGGAGGTTTTCGATTATCTATCATAATTATTTAGAGTGTAGACAAAGAAGTTCGCACCTGCTACTAATCCACCGAGTGCTGCAGTGATTCCCATGAAAAATCCTTGCCAGCAGAGGATACTGATCAACCGGTCGTCGGTCGAGAGAAACCGCAACATGACATCAATAGCTTGGTACATACAGGCGAAACCAACGCCAACAAGTCCAGTCAAAACCAACTGTCCGATGAACGGTTTCATGAAGGCGTCTAGGAAAAACGATGCAGACGCGACGATCGCCCCAAAACACCCCCAGAATGTCATGTTTTGCTTCACGCCTATCAGCTGGAAGAGAGGCGCCACAAACTTGCCGATGATGTTACCAAACCCGAAGGCAGTGGGAAGAAAGGACGCCTGGGTCTTGCTCAGACCCTGAAACTGCCCGTGCGATACGACGTACACCACCCACGCGCAGTAGGCAAAAGTGCCCGTTAACCTTCCGGAAATTATCAAGATGAATCTGACATCTTTTAGCAACGCCAGATCGAATGCCTGAGCAAGGAGCTGGCAACACTCACCAAGCCTTCGTTTACGAAGACCTAAGTGACTTTTTTCATCGGAGGTACTAGGTTTGTCATGACTGCAAGCCGTCTCTTCTACCCATGTATCGATTCCTTCCTCGTCGGTTACCGACACCTTTTGGTACTGATCACCGTCTGGTGAAGAGACAAATGGATCCCGTCGAACTAGCATAGCACACGGCACCAGATGAAATGAGACACCTCCAAGTATAAGCGAGGCCCCTCTCCAACCATAGGTGTCCAGAAGTACCTGTGTAACTGGCCCATAGACCATCATACCCAGAGGAAAACCCATCGTTGCTATTCCAACAGCTAACGGATAGTTCTCTTTAAAGTACGAGGCCATTATCGCCCAGCTGAGAAAGAAATTGAACGCCGAACCGATACCTGCAAAACAATAAAGCCAGAAAGTAAAACAGGTCAGACAAAGAGATTCCAGAATTCTTGCTGGCCAGATAGAATAAATGTTATAATTGTTATGTTCTTCAAAGGTCAGTGAACAAAATAATGAAATCTTCAAATGTTCGAAATCATTCGATTACACAAAAGTAGCCGGACTGAGGATCGCAAGGTCTGCGGTTCTATAGTCGGCTCCCACTCATCCAGCGTATCGCGCGCTGCCGTATTAGTGACTAGGAGTTGAAGGTAAGTTATCAGTGACGCTGAAGTCAGTCCAATGGAAACAGCCTCGCCCTGTAGAAGTAAGATGACCACCTGTAAACTGTTTTGTCTCGAGGTACCTAAAATGTGACTGTGTGACATTCTCTGGCAGTCTTGCACGGAGAATGAAACGTTAGTCGCGGTATAACAATCAAAGTGGGAATGTACGGAATTACACGGAGAAATGTCGCGGTTAGTTACCGGAAGGTCGCAAAATAAAAAGTTCGATGAGAACACGGATATATGTGACACGATCAAGCGAAATCAGTCGGATGTCGGCCCCGGTCAAAAAAATGAGTGTTCGTGTAGTTTCAAAGAGGGCATCTGTACGTTTTAAAAAACTGAAAACCACATGTTGATACGATGTTTTGTTGTCGACTTATTTAAATTTGTTTAAATACCAACGAAGAATACAGTGCATTTTGGGATTTGCCGACATCCGACTGATTCGGCTTGATCGTGCCACATATTACCAATTACCTGCTAGTCCAATGAGGAAAACTGACAAGACGAGGATCGAGGGTGATATCGATGATAAGATCAGACCCAAAGTGTACAAAAGTCCACCTAGGACCATCAGTCGACGGCTGCTAAATATACGAGCGAGAGCGCCTGCTAAAGGTGCTGGGGAGAAAATGGGATAAAGGTTTATACAATTTGGTTATACAATTTGGTTCACAAAAATGGCGCTGGGATCAAAACTTCTGAACCGAATCAGTTCTTGAATAGTGGCAGTATGAGGTTGCGTTTGAGTCACCCTGTATTATTGTGCAAATTAAACTAGCAGTGGGCCATTGCTTTAGCCAAAAAGTATAGAGATCTTACCGATACTTTCTTGTGCCATGACATACAAACTCGCAATCAAGCCGACAAGCCACAGGTCGCTGTCGAGGTCGTTCGCCGTCGGAATGAGCAGGACACCCAGCGCTTTAATCTGACCGACGATGACAAACGAGTTGAGGAACACCACTGCCACCATGACCCAGCCCCACTTGTCGTGGTCGTAATCCACGGGCTGAACGCCAGTAGGTGCCATTTCTATAAGCCGAATATATTGGCGGACTGATGAAACGCAACCTCTTTATTCCGTGTTTACGAACACCTCTGAAACAAGAATGACGCTCAGGTGAAGCGCAGTGCAAGAATGTGCTATGCAGCATAAAGGCGTTTGTATCCCTTAAGCTGCATATTCTTAATGGACCAGCAGCCGATTTCACGAAACGTGCGTAGCTTGCGCCATTTTCAAAAGTGGCGTAAGGCTTACTATACGCAACAAAAATGTTGCGTAGCTGCGCCATTTCCTTACGGAGCATTTCACGAAACTTGGCGTAGCTGCGCAACCTTTTAAACAGCGTTTACGACGACTGTTTGAGTACATTTGTGTTCTTTCATGAAATCGTCGTTATGTCACCTACCCCCACCATTTTGAAAATAGTTTTGTCCGACTTTTTGCGAAATTGTGTGGCAACATTAAACATTCTGTCACGGGTAAAATAATAATTCCTTTACTTCAATCATAAAACTGAGTGTCTTTCATCAAGCTTAAAACGTTGAACAATGACGGGCTCCACGTCAATTACGATTTGCTGTTAAAATAGGTCATTTTCTGTCGCTACACCATATCTTACGCCACCTATATTGACTGCGCAACTACGCCATAATTTGCTGTGTAAGCCGTGGACTTACGCACTGTCAAACTTTCGTGAAATGTTGCACAGCAAACAAAAGTGGCGCAGCTTACGCAATACATGTACATTGTGGCGCAAGGGGGCTTACGCAATCGGCTGCATTACCTAGCCGCGAGCAGAAACGGGGTAGTTTAGTTTTAATAGCGATATGCACTAGTACGTGGGAAGGTTTGACCTATTGTTTGACTCTTCCTTATTTGTTTACAAACTAACAATGCCTGCACCGACTCACGAGGTTATAGTGCAAGCATTTGTGCTATTTATATAACAATAGGCCTATACGTAATCTTGTCTAAGGTACAAAGTCACACCATGTTACGTAATTCATTTAAATCATCCATTTTGATGCACGAAATAAAAAAAACTGTTTACCATTTTGCTTTTTGAAAAAAATAACTCTTAAACTCGATACAAAGTACAAAATTATGGAACTCTCGTCCTAGTCCTTGTGTCTATTCTGAATCATTTTAAAACTGACCTTATTTTAAATACATGTTTTGTGCAAGAGTGTTTTATCTTGATTTAATGGTAGGATACACCATTTGCAGATATCGAAAATATTTACTACCTAATTTATATTAAGAAATATAATACTCATCTGAAAGTAAATAATGATTCTAGGCATCCAGCAAAATGATTGCGCTGTTTTTCGTGCTTTTCTTGGCATCCATGATTGTAAAACTTTAAAAAGGTCAGTTAAACGATATTTACTATAAAATACAACCCCCCCAAGTCCACCTATTCATAATAATTTAAGCAATTACCAATGGTGTATCCTACCATGGAGCTGCTCTTATTCCTCCATGATCCTACCTACCTTTAAGGACAGCCTGTGGCGTATGTCATTACTTCCTGACAATGTCTGTGTAACATATTCTCAAAAACATCAAAGGCATTATCAACAAGAATAAACCTTAAAGAAAATATAACATGAATCTAGCTTAATCACTCAGGCAAAACAATTACCTCATGTAACAGCCTGGGCGGCGGATCACTCTGAACGTCCTAGAAAATATCAATACGCGGGTCTGCTCAGAAATAGGTTTCTGGCACTAAACAGGCTACTGTATCGAACGACTACAAAAAATAGTGCGCAACTAAATTGGCTAATTCTAATTGTGTATCGAAATAACGACGTGGATTATAGAAGTAATAATTCCACATCTCTAAAACATTAGTTCGGTTAAGAAACTGTACGCTCTGGCGGAGGGCACCGAGTGACCGCGACTAATTAGCGCCGACGAACGTGGCGGTTTACACGTACGCTTAGCACGCACTCACCCTTGCGAAATAAGCCGTTGAGCTAACTCCGGTTGGTATTTGAAGACTATAATTTAATTCTTTTAAAGATAAGATTGCGAAATTGCGCGCGTTAAAACTGCGAAAAAAAATAAATAAAAAAATATCGGCCAGGACGAGGACTCGAACCCAGGCGATGAAACCTCGCAAACCAGGAGCCTAACCACTCGGCCATTCGACTACCGGTCAACATTGTTTCAAATCGATGGGACTTATGTTTGAAAACTGGAGTAATAGCTCCAGTGTAGAATAAAGTAACCCTTTCATTACTCCACCACCCCCCCCCCCTTTTTTTAGGTAAATCAAGAAAAGAACAGAACGTACGTCTGCATTGGTGCTATGGTAAGAAGAAAATGAAGAACAAAAAGTAAAGTGGTGTTGACTAAGCAATTCAGGGGTACGGGCCTATGACTGAACACATTGACCGACTCCCACATAGGACTCGTCACCCTGGCGAATTAAGCCGTTGAGCTTATAACTCCGGTTGGTATTTGAAGACTATAATTTAAATCTTTTAAAGATAAGATTGCGAAATTTCGCGCGTTAAAACTGCAAAAAAACAACAACATCGGCCAGGACGAGGACTCGAACCCAGGCGATGGAACCCCGCAAACGAGGAGCCTAACCACTCGGCCATTGGACTACCAGTCGACATTGATTCAAATCTATGTGACTTATGTTTGAAAACTGGAGTATTAGCTCCAGTATAGAATGAAGAAAAAAAGTTATGTGGTGTTGACCAAGCATTCAGGGGCTCGGACCCGTGACTTTACTCACTGAACGACCCCCATATAGGACTCTTTTGGGTTCTAGGATTCCCGGCCCACCACACGTCCTTCCCTGTTCATGTTCATGTAACCCGTAGGCCACGCAACCGTAAAGGGAGGACTGACGGAGCGAGGCCCTAGCTCTTGCCGCCTATGCAAGCAAACGAGCTCCGTCCCTATACTAAGGTGCGCACCTGAACTCCGCGGACAGTACCAGCCTGACGAATTAAGCCGCTGAGCTAACTCCGGTTGGTGACTGAAGACGATCAATTAATTCTTTTATAGATAAGATTGCGAAATCGTGCGCGTTAAAACTGAGGAAAAAATGACGTCGGGCAGAACGGGGACTCGAACCCAGGCGACGGAACCCCGCAGACGAGGAGCCTAACCACTCGGCCATTCGACTACCAGTCAACACTGTTTGAAATCCATGTGACTTAATAGGTTTGGAAGCTGGAGTAATAGCTCTATCCTACATCTGCTCAAAGGAAGAAGGAGAAACTGTGTGTTCAGGGTTAATGAGCCGCCCACGCATTAATTGTCCGAAAATTGGACTTATGTTATGTCGATAGAGGGCGCGCCACACAAATAGAAGTCACCAGCAAAGCGCGGGCTCAAAGGAAACAACACAAAATCAGACAAACGGCGCTGCCTCGAGACACTCGGGAGTAGGGTGGCAATGTATATATTTTTCATTGGAAATTTAGAAATTTAAATAAAATTGTCTTGTTTGGAAAGAAGTAAGAATTTTTCAAAAAAAATCATCGGTCAACCCACCAAAAATTGAAAAGAATATGACATGCTGCACGTCATGTTTCTGTAGTCCCTGAACACGTGAGACTTCTAAGTATTTTAATAACATCGTGAAAGTATAGGCGTTTTAGCCCTTAGGTCTATGGGAATTGGTTTGCTCCGTTTCACCCAAAGGGCTCTGTGTTAATAAACCCCGGTCACAACGGATCGTACGAAATGTTGTCATGGTAAGGCCTGGTCACAACGAACCCACGACGCATTTGTTCCACGACACGACATCAAATTTGGGCAGATCGTGGGTCATCGGGGGTCGTCGCAAGACAGTCCTACGAAATTTCGAGCATTGTGGCATCGATGTACGTACATGTACGTACGGACGGGTAATGACGCCTTGATGAAGGCTAAAGAAAACTATGAATAGAAAGTTCAAGAAATTAAAAAATCGTATTATTCTCTATTCCACATCTTGTGAAAGTCCAAGGGTGGCATCGAAATGGATTTAGAAATTACAAGTCGATTTGCAAGCGCGGGGGGGGGGGGGGGGGGGGGGGGGGGGGAGGACTACATTGTACGTTTGCACTTTCACAAACATAGCATTTAAATGTATTGCAACGCCGAGCGACACATCAGAGCCAACACACCCCGCTTGCGTACATTGACCAACTCCCATACATAGGACTCTTCACCCTTGCGAAATAAGCCGTTGAGCTAACTCCGGTTGGTATTTGAAGACTATAATTTAATTCTTTTAAAGATAAGATTGCGAAATTGCGCGCGTTAAAACTGCGAAAAAAAATAAATAAAAAAATATCGGCCAGGACGAGGACTCGAACCCAGGCGATGAAACCTCGCAAACCAGGAGCCTAACCACTCGGCCATTCGACTACCGGTCAACATTGTTTCAAATCGATGGGACTTATGTTTGAAAACTGGAGTAATAGCTCCAGTGTAGAATAAAGTAACCCTTTCATTACTCCACCACCCCCCCCCCCTTTTTAAAAGTAAATCAAGAAAAGAACAGAACGTACGTCTGCATTGGTGCTATGGTAAGGGGAAAATGAAGAACAAAAAGTAAAGTGGTGTTGACTAAGCAATTCAGGGGTACGGGCCTATGACTGAACACATTGACCGACTCCCACATAGGACTCGTCACCCTGGCGAATTAAGCCGTTAAGGTTATAACTCCGGTTGGTATTTGAAGACTATAATTTAAATCTTTTAAAGATAAGATTGCGAAATTTCGCGCGTTAAAACTGCAAAAAAAAAAAAACATCAGCCAGGACGAGGACTCGAACCCAGGCGATGGAACCCTGCAAACGAGGAGCCTAACCACTTGGCCATTGGACTACCAGTCGACATTGTTTCAAATATATGTGACTTATGTTTGAAAACTGGAGTATTAGCTCCAGTATAGAATGAAGAAAAAAAGTTATGTGGTGTTGACCAAGCATTCAGGGGCTCGGACCCGTGACTTTACTCACTGAACGACCCCCATATAGAACTCTTTTGGGTTCTAGGATTCCCGGCCCACCACACGTCCTTCCCTGTTCATGTTCATGTAACCCGTAGGCCACGCAACCGTAAAGGGAGGACTGACGGAGCGAGGCCCTAGCTCTTGCCGCCTATGCAAGCAAACGAGCTCCGTCCCTATACTAAGGTGCGCACCTGAACTCCGCGGACAGTACCAGCCTGACGAATTAAGCCGCTGAGCTAACTCCGGTTGGTGACTGAAGACGATCAATTAATTCTTTTATAGATAAGATTGCGAAATCGTGCGCGTTAAAACTGAGGAAAAAATGACGTCGGGCAGAACGGGGACTCGAACCCAGGCGACGGAACCCCGCAGACGAGGAGCCTAACCACTCGGCCATTCGACTACCAGTCAACACTGTTTGAAATCCATGTGACTTAATAGGTTTGGAAGCTGGAGTAATAGCTCGATCCTACATCTGCTCAAAGGAAGAAGGAGAAACTGTGTGTTCAGGGTTAATGAGCCGCCCACGCATTAATTGTCCGAAAATTGGACTTATGTTATGTCGATAGAGGGCGCGCCACACAAATAGAAGTCACCAGCAAAGCGCGGGCTCAAAGGAAACAACACAAAATCAGACAAACGGCGCTGCCTCGCGACACTCGGGAGTAGGGTGGCAATGTATATATTTTTCATTGGAAATTTAGAAATTTAAATAAAATTGTCTTGTTTGGAAAGGAGTAAGAATTTTTCAAAAAAAATCATCGGTCAACCCACCAAAAATTGAAAAGAATATGACATGCTGCACGTCATGTTTCTGTAGTCCCTGAACACGTGAGACTTCTAAGTATTTTAATAACATCGTGAAAGTATAGGCGTTTTAGCCCTTAGGTCTATGGGAATTGGTTTGCTCCGTTTCACCCAAAGGGCTCTGAAAAGAAGTAGGCGGCCAAACTGGTGATGGGCTGGTTGGAATTGGTTTATTCACCTAGCAGTACACGAGTGGGTCCTCGTATGTGTGTATGTGTGTGTGTGGTCTAAAGGATAAATAATACAAAGGGAACTAATTACTTCGTGCACAGACCTATGAAACCCTAATTATGTCATAAACATTAACAATATACATGTAAACATGTGCCTATAATTAGCCCATACGTGTACATAACATGGTTTACATGAAAACAAATATAGAGTTATAAAGGGCCCAAACACTTATAATTACACTGGCAAACATTGGTATAATAGCACAGGTTTTATGGAAAGACCCTAATTACATGTATTCCTAGCATCAGGTATGAATGACATGACATGTAATTCCAATATACGTTAACACAGCGTAAATTACAACTCCAAACTAACAATAAACACTAAGTCAAATCCCTCCAAATATGATATCTAGATCAACCAAAATCATACTCACTTTCTCTTATTGACGCACAGGGGGTATTTATGATTACCGTGGTGATTGGATAATTGGGTTAAATGATGATTATAAGGTCATAAGTAAGGATTTACGGATCAAGAACTATCGGCAAACAAAGTGATTCTGGAAATTCTTGGATGATTATAAGGTAAGTCACAAGAGGGCGCTGTTGCATACTCTGGTGGCGAGGTCGCTTTCGCACAGCCGCCCCTAAATTTGGACACGAATTTATTAAACAGAAAGCTTCGGAGCCACTACAGTTCTCATTCAGAGTCCGTGAGGGCTGGAACCTTGTTCTCCTGGTCATCCTGGACACATTCGTCGCTGACTTCTGGGAGTCGTACCAGGCGGGCAACAGGTCGAGTGTAGGTCTTCTTCCTTACTCCTACATTGGCGGTGCGCACACGACCATCTGGACCAGGGAAGGTGTCGACGACTCGTCCGATGGGCCACTGAGCTCTACTGAGTGCGGGATCCACGATCATGACAACATCACCGGTCTTTACTGCTGCGCCATCTCGTTGCCACTTCTGTCGTGTCTGCAGAGAGGGTAGATACATCCCGATGAAGCGCGACCAAAAGTGATCTGCCAACACCTGGCTATGCTTCCAGTGTCTTCGGCTGAGTAGGTCCCTTGCTGGGTAGACAACCTGTGGCAGCGATGGGTCGAGTCTCCCCATCAGCAGGAGGTTAGGAGTAATCGGATCTGGGTCGGCGAGGTCGGAGGAAACATAACCCAACGGCTTCGAGTTAAGAATTCCCTCGATTTCGATTAGCACGGTGCGCAGGACTGGTTCGGGTACAGCCTGACTGAGGACAACTCTCAAGCCAGCTTTGACAGACTTTATTTCCCTCTCCCATACGCCACCAAAGTGTGGGGCCTTTGGCGGGTTGAAGACAAACTTCACTTGGTATTTGGCGAGCTCGCCTTGTAGTCTGGGCTCCATGGCAGAGAATGCCTCCTGTAACTCAGAAGCACCGCCTTTAAAGTTGGTGCCACAGTCGGACAACATCTCAAAGGGCTTTCCTCTTCTGGACACAAACCGTCTGAAAGCCATCAGGAAGGCATCAGCGCTGAGACTTTCTAGCAGGTCAAGGTGTACTGCTCTGCTCGTCATACATTTAAATATAATGCCCCAGCGCTTCTCGGTGCGTCGCCCTGTCTTGATGGTCATTGGCCCAAAACAGTCAACGCCGGTGGAAAAGAATGCCGGCTTGTACAGACGCAGTCGTGCTGGTGGTAAATCTCCCATCTTTGGTACATCAGGATTGGCTCGCCATCGTTGACATCTGAAGCATTTGCGCTGATGCTTGCGAATGGCCTCTCGTCCTCGCAGAACCCAAAACTTGCGTCGCATCTCTGCAAGCACACGCTCAGGTCCGTAATGAAGTAGTTTCTCGTCATATTCTCGGATCAGAAGCTTGGTGATAGGGTGCGCTGGATCCATCACAATGGGATGACGAGTATATTCGGGGATGTCTTCTGCATGGCGTAGACGCCCACCGACGTGGATGAGACCAGTGGAATCGTCATACTCTGGAGCTAGCTGTAGGAGCCTGCTATCTCTAGGAAGATCCCTTCCAGCCTTAAGAGCAGCCAAGTCATCAGGAAAATTGCCTTGCTGAGCACGGCGGTGAAGGTGCAGCTCGATGTCGGCCCGTTCTTCAGCACTCAGCTCAGGTGGATTACTATGGTCGGCCGCCCCATCACGACACTCCTTAGTAGCCATGACAAGATCTTCCCACGTGTCGTACTTAGAAAGGTCGGGAGGATCTGCGGGATCAACAGTCACAGAACCACAGAAGGTTGACTTCCTGTGCTCGGAAACATCTTCTGGTGGTGTGCCCGGGTGGACAGGCCACTGGTCAGGAGATAACAAGAGGAATGGGGGTCCGTCTCGCCATCTGGATTCTTGGGCAAGCTCCATCAGGGTCTTGCCTCTGGTGAGATCATCGGCTGGATTGTTCTTAGTATCGACGTAACGCCAATACTTGATGTCAGTGAGGGTCTGGATCTCTGCAACTCGGGTGCCGACAAAGACCTTATAGCGGCAGGATTCAGACTTCAGCCAGGTGAGGACGGTTGTTGAGTCACTCCACAGAAAGACATCCTTCACAGGTAGACTCAACTCTGTCTGAAGTAATTGGCACAGCTGAGCACCCGCTAAGGCAGCGGATAGCTCCAAGCGTGGCATGGAGAGCTGTCGTTTAGGGGCAACTCTGGATCTGGCCATGACGAAGCTGACATGGATATTGCGTTGTTTATCTTCTGCTCGAAGGTAGGCTACTGCTCCATAAGCCCTCTCTGATGAATCACAGAAGATGTGGAGCTGGTAGTTGGCTGCCTCAACAGTAGGGGGTGTGTAGCACCTATCCAGCCGGATGTCAGCCAATGCTGGTAGCTCCATTTCCCAGGCTTGCCATTGGTCTCTGATGACGCCAGGCTCCAGAATGTCGTCCCAGTTTCGCTTGGTTTTCCACAAATCTTGGACGATCACTCTGGCTCGGGTAGTGAATGGGGTGAGATAGCCGACGGGGTCATACTGGCTCGCTAGCAGTTTGTACATGTTCCTCATGTTAAGGGACTCACATTCGACTGGTCGGTGGCGGTACTGCAGTTTGTCTGTGCTGCAATCCCATTGAAGTCCAAGAGTGGCCTCAAGGGAGTCAGTGTCGCCGTAGGTCAGCCAAAGTTCGCAACCATTAGAACGAGCATCTGTCGGAAGGTCCTCGACTACTGTGGGGTCATTACTGGCCCACTGACGTATTTCAAACCCGGCGTCGGCTAGTAGGTCTCTCATCTGATGAACCAGGTTCTTAGCTTCTCTGGATGAAGGTAGGCTGTCCAAGCAGTTGTCGACATAAAATGACTTGTCGACAGATGCCGCCACCTCTGGATACTGCTCCTTGTGGTCGCTGACATGCTTCCTGAGTGCGAAGGTGACACAGCACGGGCTACATGTTGACCCGAAAGGGAGGACCTGCCATTCGTATATCTGTGGTTCGGCTTCGACCTTCATGTTACGCCACAGGAAGCGAAGGAGAGGCCTATCTTCTGGTAGAAGTTGCACTTGGTGGAACATCGCTTTGATGTCTCCGGAAACGGCTATGGCTTGCTGCCGGAAGCGTAGAAGCACGCCGATGAGGGAGGCACCCAGGGGTGGTCCTGGAAGGAGATGCTCGTTGAGCACTTGGTTGTGGTATTGGAAAGAACAATTAAATACCAGTCGGTACTTCCCATTGTGATGTACGGTATGGTGAGGGATGAACCATGATTCATCAGATCTTGCGGCTTCATCATCTGTCAGAATTCTCACATGACCAGAGTCAACCAGCTTCGCGATAAGCTCGTTGTGCTTTTCTGCCAGTTGTGGGTGCTTTTGTAGCCGTTTCTCTGCCCTCCTAAGGGTTGGAAGAACTGCTTCCTTGGGTGCCTGGAATCTGTCTCCATCCTTGGTTCTTAGGAGGGGTGTGGCATAACGTTGTACACCATCAATGCTGACACGGGTGGTTTTAGACTCCAGCATCTGGAGAGCGTATTGGTCATGTTTGGATCGGGTGACTTCCTTCTCGTTGGCATAAGGAAAAACATCTGCCTGCCATAACATCTGCACGTGCTGCATGATGTCGTTCGTCACTGGGAACGTGGCAGTCTTAAAGACTCGTTGCTCCACCTGTCGATTGTGATTCCCAGTTGGTCCTTGGAGTGTCCAGCCAAGCCTCGTGCAGATGGCAACTGGTGCACCACGGGGTCCAGATCTTATGGGACATCGGGAGATGATGAGATCTGTGTGGTCAGCTCCAATAAGTAACGTTGGTGGTGCCTGGTTAATCTCTGGTAGCGGCAGGTGATGGAGATGGTCATATCGCTGCTGAAGAGCCTTTACTGGATATGTGTACTCCGAGAGACACAGATTGCTGGCTGAGAAGGCTCCGGTGATGGTGTACTTTATGTGGGGCTTCCCCTTAGGCGATACCTGCAGAGACGCAGTTGAACCTTGGCATTCAACTAAGTCATCACGGACAGTTCTCAGTAGAACCGTTTCTGGTTGGCCTTCAAGCTTCAGCCTTTTGGCTGCTGTCTGGAGCAGCATACTTCTCTCTGAACCATCATCGAGGATAGCATATGTTTCAATGGTGCCAGCAGGACCATGAAGGAGAACTGGCAAAACCTTCAACATCACACCATGCGGACGGACTGGCCTGTCCACGTAGACAGTCTGGCTTGATGTTTGCACTCTGTAGACACGACTGGTAGTCCTCTGAGCGGCATCATGAAGTACAGTTAAATGCACTTGTTTGCAGGTGTGACACGGTTTCTTAAGTGTACAATCATCGGGCTTATGGGCGCGACCGCACTTCCAACACCGTCCCTTGTTCTGAATCCAACTGATGATCTGATCAGTGTTCAGTTTCTTGAGTTCCAGACATCCACCAAGATAGTGTTCCCTGTTGTCACAATAGGGACAATAAGGCTGGGGTTTGTTGTTTTGCCTTGGTGCTGTCATCAGTACCGATGTTGGGGTGTCCTTCTTGAACATTCGTTGTTCCTGGTGTCGCTGCGGTCTCGGGATACTTGGAGTATGTGCGGACACAGCTCTACTGGCAAAGCTGTGTGACTGAGATTTCCTACGGAGCCAACTTGCGAACTGGGGTAGAGTGTAGGTTTGACTACAGTTCGATTTCAAAATGCCCGCCTTCAGGCAGTGCTCCATGAAACTCGTCCTGTGGCTAGGTGCTAACTTACTGAGCAGACGGTCGACATGTGATCCGCAACGGAGTTCGATGCCATCTGGACCCTCAAGGGATTGTAGCATTCCAACGAGGGAGAGGACATCTAGGGAGAACTCTTCAAATGCTTCGGTGTCTCCATACTTGATTGCAGGGGTGGCCATTATGGCCGCAATCTCGCACTGGACGAGCTGTCGTGGTTGACCATACTTGTCCGTTAGAGCAGCTAGGGCCTCGGTGTAGGGCTGACGAGCGTACATGAAGGACTTGGCAAGTTTCAGTGCTCTACCACCTAGTCGGTCGAGCATCACCTGGAACTTGTATTGTTCTGTAAGGTGTGGATGAACATTGATCAGGTTGTCCAATGCCATGCGGAGTAAGGTAAATTCTTTCTCTCTTCCATCAGAGAATCTTGGCAGAGTTGGCTTCGGAATCCCATAGGCTGATGCCAAAAGGAGGTCAGAGGTCATTCCTCCAGGTACCATTGGATTGAAACCGGTGGGAGCAGGTTTAGGCTGATGTGCTGGATGTGGTGGCATGTGACTGGCTGCCATGGCTGCATGTCCGTCAGCACACAATGGTGCGGGGTGGCCATTGACAAGTGTAGTCGTCAATGGAGTCTGCGACACCATCAGGTTTGAATGACTTGGGATGACTGACAGAGGCATGTCCTGTAAGGTGCTGTACTCTATAGGTGATGTACAGGTCACTGGTTGGGAAGAAGTACACACGGGTGGTGTACTATGGCTTGGCGTAGCAACGGTGACACCGGTTGGCGTCGTACTTGTTGGGGGTGCAACCGTGACATTGGTTGTCAGGGGTGACCCATCACTAACTATGGCGCTGATGGCTTCAGCTTCGGCTAGCTCCTGTTGAGCCTTACGCAATCTGCGTTGTCGAGACAATCTTGTGGTTATGGCTTCACGCTCTCGCAAAGCCTGACGCTCTATTTCTTCAGCCTTGAGGCGGGCTTGTCGAGCTTGATCGTCGATTAGATGAAGTGCATGGTCTGCAGCCTCATCTTCCTTTAATTGGCACTGCAACTCCTCAACTCGAGTCTTCGTTCGAAGGGTCCGTACCTTTACAGCATATTTGTCACTCAGTCCAGATAGGTGGGAGGCGACAGAACTACTGGAATGGTTGCTACGATGGGAGGAGTGATTGCTGCTGGCGGTAGCCACATCCCCTGCATGGCCGCTGGGAGATTGGCCGAGAATGTCTTCTTGTGGTGGGTGAGACATTCTGGAGGTTCAAATGGTGATCCGTAGGTCGCTGGTTCGAATCCGGCTCGAAGGACCATGAAAAGAAGTAGGCGGCCAAACTGGTGATGGGCTGGTTGGAATTGGTTTATTCACCTAGCAGTACACGAGTGGGTCCTCGTATGTGTGTATGTGTGTGTGTGGTCTAAAGGATAAATAATACAAAGGGAACTAATTACTTCGTGCACAGACCTATGAAACCCTAATTATGTCATAAACATTAACAATATACATGTAAACATGTGCCTATAATTAGCCCATACGTGTACATAACATGGTTTACATGAAAACAAATATAGAGTTATAAAGGGCCCAAACACTTATAATTACACTGGCAAACATTGGTATAATAGCACAGGTTTTATGGAAAGACCCTAATTACATGTATTCCTAGCATCAGGTATGAATGACATGACATGTAATTCCAATATACGTTAACACAGCGTAAATTACAACTCCAAACTAACAATAAACACTAAGTCAAATCCCTCCAAATATGATATCTAGATCAACCAAAATCATACTCACTTTCTCTTATTGACGCACAGGGGGTATTTATGATTACCGTGGTGATTGGATAATTGGGTTAAATGATGATTATAAGGTCATAAGTAAGGATTTACGGATCAAGAACTATCGGCAAACAAAGTGATTCTGGAAATTCTTGGATGATTATAAGGTAAGTCACAAGAGGGCGCTGTTGCATACTCTGGTGGCGAGGTCGCTTTCGCACAGGCTCTGTGTTAATAAACCCCGGTCACAACGGATCGTTCGAAATGTTGTCGTGGTAAGGCCTGGTCACAACGAACCCACGACGCATTTGTTCCACGACACGACATCAAATTTGGGCAGATCGTGGGTCATCGGGGGTCGTCGCAAGACAGTCCTACGAAATTTCGAGCATTGTGGCATCGATGTACGTACATGTACGTACGGACGGGTAATGACGCCTTGATGAAGGCTAAAGAAAACTATGAATAGAAAGTTCAAGAAATTTAAAAATCGTATTATTCTCTATTCCACATCTTGTGAAAGTCCAAGGGTGGCATCGAAATGGATTTAGAAATTACAAGTCGATTTGCAAGCGCGGGGGGGGGGGGGGGGGGGGGGGAGGACTACATTGTACGTTTGCACTTTCACAAACATAGCATTTAAATGTATTGCAACGCCGAGCGACACATCAGAGCCAACACACCCCGCTTGCGTACATTGACCAACTCCCATACATAGGACTCTTCACCCTTGCGAAATAAGCCGTTGAGCTAACTCCGGTTGGTATTTGAAGACTATAATTTAATTCTTTTAAAGATAAGATTGCGAAATTGCGCGCGTTAAAACTGCGAAAAAAAAGAAAGAAAAAATATTGGCCAGGACGAGGACTCGAACCCAGGCGATGAAACCTCGCAAACCAGGAGCCTAACCACTCGGCCATTCGACTACCGGTCAACATTGTTTCAAATCGATGGGACTTATGTTTGAAAACTGGAGTAATAGCTCCAGTGTAGAATAAAGTAACCCTTTCATTACTCCACCACCCCCCCCCCCCCCCTTTTTAAAAGTAAATCAAGAAAAGAACAGAACGTACGTCTGCATTGGTGCTATGGTAAGGGGAAAATGAAGAACAAAAAGTAAAGTGGTGTTGACTAAGCAATTCAGGGGTACGGGCCTATGACTGAACACATTGACCGACTCCCACATAGGACTCGTCACCCTGGCGAATTAAGCCGTTGAGCTTATAACTCCGGTTGGTATTTGAAGACTATAATTTAAATCTTTTAAAGATAAGATTGCGAAATTTCGCGCGTTAAAACTGCAAAAAAAAACAAACATCGGCCAGGACGAGGACTCGAACCCAGGCGATGGAACCCTGCAAACGAGGAGCCTAACCACTTGGCCATTGGACTACCAGTCTACATTGTTTCAAATCTATGTGACTTATGTTTGAAAACTGGAGTATTAGCTCCAGTATAGAATGAAGAAAAAAAAGTTATGTGGTGTTGACCAAGCATTCAGGGGCTCGGACCCGTGACTTTACTCACTGAACGACCCCCATATAGGACTCTTTTGGGTTCTAGGATTCCCGGCCCACCACACGTCCTTCCCTGTCCATGTTCATGTAACCCGTAGGCCACGCAACCGTAAAGGGAGGACTGACGGAGCGAGGCCCTAGCTCTTGCCGCATATGCAAGCAAACGAGCTCCGTCCCTATACTAAGGTGCGCACCTGAACTCCGCGGACAGTACCAGCCTGACGAATTAAGCCGCTGAGCTAACTCCGGTTGGTGACTGAAGACGATCAATTAATTCTTTTATAGATAAGATTGCGAAATCGTGCGCGTTAAAACTGAGGAAAAAATGACGTCGGGCAGAACGGGGACTCGAACCCAGGCGACGGAACCCCGCAGACGAGGAGCCTAACCACTCGGCCATTCGACTACCAGTCAACACTGTTTGAAATCCATGTGACTTAATAGGTTTGGAAGCTGGAGTAATAGCTCTATCCTACATCTGCTCAAAGGAAGAAGGAGAAACTGTGTGTTCAGGGTTAATGAGCCGCCCACGCATTAATTGTCCGAAAATTGGACTTATGTTATGTCGATAGAGGGCGCGCCACACAAATAGAAGTCACCAGCAAAGCGCGGGCTCAAAGGAAACAACACAAAATCAGACAAACGGCGCTGCCTCGCGACACTCGGGAGTAGGGTGGCAATGTATATATTTTTCATTGGAAATTTAGAAATTTAAATAAAATTGTCTTGTTTGGAAAGGAGTAAGAATTTTTCAAAAAAAATCATCGGTCAACCCACCAAAAATTGAAAAGAATATGACATGCTGCACGTCATGTTTCTGTAGTCCCTGAACACGTGAGACTTCTAAGTATTTTAATAACATCGTGAAAGTATAGGCGTTTTAGCCCTTAGGTCTATGGGAATTGGTTTGCTCCGTTTCACCCAAAGGGCTCTGTGTTAATAAACCCCGGTCACAACGGATCGTACGAAATGTTGTCGTGGTAAGGCCTGGTCACAACGAACCCACGACGCATTTGTTCCACGACACGACATCAAATTTGGGCAGATCGTGGGTCATCGGGGGTCGTCGCAAGACAGTCCTACGAAATTTCGAGCATTGTGGCATCGATGTACGTACATGTACGTACGGACGGGTAATGACGCCTTGATGAAGGCTAAAGAAAACTATGAATAGAAAGTTCAAGAAATTTAAAAATCGTATTATTCTCTATTCCACATCTTGTGAAAGTCCAAGGGTGGCATCGAAATGGATTTAGAAATTACAAGTCGATTTGCAAGCGCGGGGGGGGGGGGGGGGGGGAAGGACTACATTGTACGTTTGCACTTTCACAAACATAGCATTTAAATGTATTGCAACGCCGAGCGACACATCAGAGCCAACACACCCCGCTTGCGTACATTGACCAACTCCCATACATAGGACTCTTCACCCTTGCGAAATAAGCCGTTGAGCTAACTCCGGTTGGTATTTGAAGACTATAATTTAATTCTTTTAAAGATAAGATTGCGAAATTGCGCGCGTTAAAACTGCGAAAAAAAAGAAAGAAAAACTAGACATGTGTTTGTGGACAAACACGGAGCTGTTTCGAGTGTCTCAAATTACTTTCAATATGTGTGTGGTGGTCTTTTGTGTGTGCCAAGTCTCAAGTCGATCAGATTTAATAAAGTGTCAAAGTCAATATTCTTAAGTAAAACGTGTACAAAACCTATAGGGGAAAATTGAACCTTTAACGTGACGCCCCGTGACCTTGAATGACGTAATCGTGCCAAATTTCTCCTACGACCGTCTGTGGATGGTGGTCTATGTGTGTGCCAAGTCTCAAGTCGATCGGATTTACTTAGTGTCAAAGTCAATAGTCTAAAGAAAACGTGTACAAAACCTATGGGGGACGAATTAAACCTTTAACTTGACGTCACGTGACCTTGAATGACGCAATCGTGCTGAATTTCTTTCAGAAACATCTGGTGGTGGTGTTCTGAGTGTATGGCAAGTTTCAAGTCGGTCGGATTTACCAAAGTGTCAAATTCAACAGTCTGAAGAAAAACGTGTACAAAACCTATGGGAAAAATTTCACCTTTAACGCGAAGTCACGTGACCTTGAATGACGTAATCGCGACGAATTTCTTCTAGGACCGTCCTTGGGTGGTTGTCTAAGTGTATGCCAAGTCTCAAGTCCATCGGATTTACCAAAGTGTCAAAGTGTATTGTCTGAACAAACGTGTACAAATCCTATGGAGAAAAAAAGGCAAAAAAAAAAAAAAAAAAACTAGAACTACGTCTGTTCGAGGAACAGAACATAGGGCTTTTTCGCATTCGCAATTTTTTAGATTAAATTTTTCAAAAATTGAACTTTTATACCATCAAAACAATTTAAAATCCTTGAAAACTTTAAATTATAAGGTACTTCCGGTTTGGACCGGAAGGAAGGGTCAGGTCTTTTTGCATGTACTACAAATTATGAAGACCATGGATTAATCTACCAATTCCCTTAAAAATTTAAATCGGATCTCTTACAATTGATTTTATATTGATTTTCAAAGATTAAATCTAGAAATATTTTATTTCTTGTAATCTGACACTTGATGATGTCATCGTGACGTGATTAACAGAAAGCTCGAGAGCTGTCCTAACTTTGCTATTTGAAGCACAAATCTGGATTATATCTATCGCGGTTGATTTTTCAGCATTTATTTAAGGTTTAAAGGTCTTTTCATTGTAATTTCCGGTTTGGTGACGTCATCAATATTTTTCTTTCCCAATATGTTCTTAGCACGAAGCTGATTATATACACCGGTTAAAAAGTGATTTCAGCAAACTTCGCCACACACATCAACAGATTATTCATTTTAACCATTTTTTAACCAGCCGCTAGAGGGCGCTATAACATATTATGACGTCGCCTGATTTTTTTTGGAAAAGGTTATTCTAGCCAGACACTAACATCGTTGAAAGTAAGTTCATATCATTTTTCACTTTCAAATTATGAGGCACTTCCGGTTTGGACCGGAAGGAGGGGTCACGTGATTTCACGCACACGAGATAAAATGAAGATCCTTAATTATTCTATCTATTGCCACAAAAATCAAGTTTCGGTCTTTTGCGGTTGATTTGTTATTGATTTTCAAAGATTAAATCAATTGCACCTTTAAGATGACGTCACGTGACCCCTGATGACGTCACCATGACGTATGTCTGTTAGGACCGAGCTCACCATAGGGTCTTCACTTGGGTAAAGTTTTGTTTGGATACGACTTTGTTGTCTATGAGAAGTGCTGGTGCAAAAAAACGTGTACAAAGTCTATGGGGTTTAGGTTACTAAAAGAAAAAAAAAAAAGAAAAAAAAAAATCAGAACAAAAACAAAGGCTTTTTCGCAACTTGCGAAAAAGCCAAAAAACAAACTAGATGTGTTTGTGGACAAACACTAGCTGTTTCGGCAGTGTTAAAAGATTCAATGACACCATCACAACATACTTTTATTGATAACAAATGTGACAAAAATGACAAAAACATTCATCTAAAACTATAACAAATACACCTTTAATGTGACATCTTATTACACCCGATGACATAATCATGACGTGACCCCAATTAATACCTATAACACATCCCGAAATACTTGCGTATCAATGTTGACCCAAATCGGACTTGTACTTTCAGAGATAGATGGTCTTGAAAACTCACCTTTAATGTGACGTCACATGACACCCGATGTCGTTATCATTACGTCAGCTCAATGTATACCTATAACACATCCCGGAATACGTGCATACTAAGTTTGACCCCAATCGGACCTGTACTTCTAGAGATAGAGGGTCTTAACAACTACACCTTTAAGGTGACGCCACATTACACCCGATGACGTCATCATGCCATCACCTCCATTTATATTTATAGCACATCCCGGAATACCTGTAAACCAAGTTTGAGCACAATCGGACCTGTACTTCCAGAGATAGAGGGTCCAAAAAAATGCACCTTTAATGTGACGTCACATGACCCACGAAGACGTCATCATGACGATTTTTATCTTGGCCCTCCTGGGGATGGTGATCGAAGTGTGTGCTAAGTCGGAAGTCGATCGGATTTACCAAAGTGTCAAAGTCAATAGTCTGAAGAAAAACGTGTACAAAACCTATGGGGAAAAAACTTCACCTTTAACGTGATGTCACGTGACCACGAATGACGTAATCGTGACGAATTTATTCTAGAATCATCTGTGGGTAGTATGCTAAGAGTATAGCTAGCCAAGTCTGAAGTCGATCGGATTTACCAAAGTGCCAAATATATATCGGGTGAAAAAACGTGTACAAATCTTATGGGGAAAACTACACCTTTAATGTGACGTCACACGACGTCGTTATGACGTCATTATGACGTCACCTTAATTTTCGTATATAACACATCCCGGAATACCTGTATACCAAGTTTGACACTAATCGGACTTGTACTTCCAGAGATAGAGGCTCCTAAAAACTGACCTTTAATGTGACGTCACATGACCCCCGATGACGTCATCATGGCGATTTTCATATTGGCCCTTCTGAGGATGGTGGTTGAGGTGTGCGCTAACTTTTAGGTCAATCGGATTTACTAAAGTGTCGAAGTCAATAGTCTTGATGAAAACGTGTACAAAACCTAAGGGGGAAAACTGAACCTTTAACGTGACGTCACGTGACCATGAATGACGTAATCGTGACGAATTTCTTCTAGAATCATCCGTGGGTAGTATGCTAAGAGTAGCTAGCCAAGTCTGAAGTCGATCGGATTTACCAAAGTGCCAAATATATATCGGGTGAAAAAACGTGTACAAATCGTATGGGGAAAACTACACCTTTAATGTGACGTCACATGACGTCGTTATGACGTCATTATGACGTCACCTTAATTTTCGTATATAACACATCCCGGAATACCTGTATACCAAGTTTGACACTAATCGGACTTGTACTTCCAGAGTTAGAGGCTCCTAAAAACTGAACCTTTAATGTGACGTCACATGACCCCCGATGACGTCATCATGGCGATTTTCATATTGGCCCTTCTGAGGATGGTGGTTGAGGTGTGTGCTAACTTTTAGGTCAATCGGATTTACTAAAGTGTCAAAGTCAATAGTCTGGATGAAAACGTGTACAAAACCTATGGGGAAAAATTGCACCTTTAACGTGACGTCACGTGACCATGAATGACGTAATCGCGACGAATTTCTTCTAGGACCATCCGTGGGTGGTGTTCTTATTGTATGCCAAGTTTCAAGTCGATCGGATCTACCAAAGTGTCAAAGTGTATTGGCTGAACGAAACGTGTACAAATCCTATGAGAAAAAGTCTGAAAGTGGAAAAAAAAAAACTAGACATGTGTTTGTGGACAAACACAGAGCTGTTTCGGGTGTCTAAAATGTCTTTCATTATGTGTGTGTGTGTGGTGGTCTAAGTGTGTGCCAAGTTTAAAGTCGATCGGATTTACCAAAGTGCCAAAGATATATTGGTTAAAAAACAACGTGTACAAATCCTATGGGGAAAAACTGCACCTTTAATGTGACGTCAGATGACACCCGGTGATGTCATCATGACGTCATCTTAATTTGCGTCTATAACACATCATGGAATACTTGCATACCAAGTTTTGCCCTAATCGGGCCTGTACTTCCAGAGATAGAGGGTCTTAAAAATTGAACCTTTAATGTGACGTCACATGACCCATGATGACGTCATCATGACGATTTTCCTCTGGGCCCTGCCGGAGATGGTGGTTGAGGTGTGTGCTAAGTCTCAAGTCGATCAAATTTACGAAAATGTCAAAGTCAATAGTCTAAGGAAAACGTGTACAAAACCTATGGGGGAAAAATTGAACATTTAACGTGACGTCACGTGACCTTGAATGACGCAATTGTGTCGAATTTCTTCTAGGACCATCTACATATGCTGGTCTAAGTATGTGCTAAATTTCAAGTCGATCGGATTTACCAAAGTGCAAAAAATATATTGATTGAACAAAAATGTGTACAAATCCTATGGGAAAAACTGCACCTTTAATTTAACGTCACATGACACCCGATTATGTCATCATGATGTCATCTTAATTTTCGTCTATAACACATCGTGGAATACTTGTATACCAAGTTTGACCCCAATCGGTCCTGTACTTTCAGAGATATAGGGTCTCAAAAACTACACCTTTAATGTGAGGTCACAAGACCCACGATGACGTCATCATGACGATTTTTCTCCTGGCCCTCCTAGGGATGGTGGTCTAAGTGTATGCCAAGTCTCAAGTCGATCGAATTTACCAAAGTGTCAAAGTCAATAGTCTGAAGAAAAACGTGTACAAAACCTATGGGAAAAAATCGCACCTTTAAAGTGACGTCACGTGACCATGAATGACGAAATCGTGACGATTTTGTTCAAGGACCATCTGTGGGTGGTAGTCTAAGTGTACACCAAGTCTTAAGTCGATCGGGATTTCTAAAGTGTCAAAGTGTATTGGCTGAAGAAAAAACGTGTACAAACCCTATGGAGAGGAGTCTGAAACGGAAGAAAAAAAAGAAAAAACTAGACATGTGTTTGTGGACAAACACAGAGCTGTTTCGAGTGTCTTTCAATATGTGTGTGATGGTCTTTTATGTGTCGATCAGATTTACTAAAGTCTCAAGTCGATCAGATTTACTAAAGTGTCAAAGTCAAGAGTCTAAAAAAAAACGTGTACAAAACCTATGGGGGACAAATTAAACCTTTAACTTGACGTCACGTGACCTTGAATGACGCAATCGTGCTGAATTTCTTTCAGAAAAATCTGGTGGTGGTGTTCTGAGTGTATGGCAAGTTTCAAGTCGGTCGGATTGACCAAAGTGTCAAATTCAATAGTCTGAAGAAAAACGTGTACAAAACCTATGGGGAAAATTTCACCTTTAACGTGACACCCCGTGACCTTGAATGACGTAATCGCGACGAATTTCTTCTAGGACCGTCCTTGGGTGGTTGTCTAAGTGTATGCCAAGTCTCAAGTCCATCGGATTTACCAAAGTGTCAAAGTGTATTGTCTGAACAAACGTGTACAAATCCTATGGAGAACAAAAGGCAAAAAAAAAAAAAAAAAAAAAAAAAAAAAAAAAAAAAACCAGAACGAAAACAATAGCTGTTTCGGTGAAAAACCGAAACAGCTAACTAGAAATGTGTTTGTGGACAAACACAGAGCTGTTTCGCGTGTCTAAAATGACTTTGAATTATGTGGGTGGTCGTCTATGTGTGTACCAAGTCTGAAGTCGATCGGATTTACCAAAGTGCCAAATATATATTGGTTGAAAAAAACGTGTGCAAATCCTAGGGGGGAAACTACACCTTTAATTTAACATCACATGACACCCGATGACGTCATCATGGCGTCACCTTTATTTTCGTCTATTACACGTCCCGGAATACCTGTATACCAAGTTTGACACCAATCGGGCCTGTACTTTCAGAGATATAAGGTCTTAAAAACTGAACCTTTAATGTGACGTCACATGACCCACGATGACGTCATCATGATGTCACCTTAATTTTCGTCTATAACACATCCCGGAATACCTGTATACCAAGTTTGACCCCAATCGGGCCTGTACTTTCAGAGATATAAGGTCTTAAAAACTGAACCTTTAATGTGACGTCACATGATCCACGATGACGTCATCATGATGTCACCTTAATTTTCGTCTATAACACATCCCGAAATACCTGTATACCAAGTTTGACCCCAATCGAGCCTGTACTTTCAGAGATATAAGGTCTTAAAAACTGAACCTTTAATGTGACGTCACATGACCCACGATGACTTCATCATAATGTCACCTTAATTTTCGTCTATAACACATCCCGGAATACCTGTATACCAAGTTTGACCCCAATCGAGCCTGTACTTTCAGAGATATAAGGTCTTAAAAAATGAACCTTTAATATGACGTCACATGACCCGAGATGACGTCATCGTGACGATTTTTCTCCTTGCCCTCCTAGGGATGCTGGTCTAAGTGTATGCCAAGTCTCAAGTCGATCGGATTTACGAAAGTGTCAAAGTCAATAGTCTGAAGAAAAACGTGTACAAACCCTATGGGAAAAAAAATTGCACCTTTAATGTCACGTCACGTGACCTTGAATGACGCAATCGTGCCTAATTGCTTCAAGGGCCATATGTGGGTGGTGTTCTAAGTGTATACCAAGTTTCAAGTCGGTCAGATTTACCAAAGTGTAAAAGTCAATAGTCTGAAGAAAAACGTGTACAAAACCTATGGGGGAAAATTACACCTTTAACGTGACGTCACGTGATCATGAATGACGTAATCGCGACGAATTTCTTCTAGGACCGTCCTTGGGTGGTTGTCTAAATGTATGCCAAGTCTAAAGTCGATCGGATTTACCAAAGTGTCAAAGTGTATTGGCTGAAGAAAACTGTGTACAAACTATATGGAGAAAAGTCTGAAACTGAGGAAAAAAAAAAAAAAAAAAAAAAAAAAAAAAGAAAAAAAAAAACTTTAACGATTACAATAGCTGTTTCGGCTGAATTGCCGAAACAGCTAACTAGACATGTGTTTGTGGACAAACACAGAGCTGTTTCGACTGTCTAACGTTACTTTCAATATGTGTGCTATAGGTCTATGTGTGTGCCAAGTCTGAAGTCGATTGGATTTACACAAGTGCAAAAGATAAATTAGTTGAAAAAAACATGTACAAATCCTATGGAGAAAAATAGAACCTTTAATGTGACGTCACATGATACCCGATGATGTCATCATGATGTCATCTTAATTTTCGTCTGTAACACATCCTGGAATACTTGCATACCAAGTTTGACCCCAATCGGACATGTACTTCTAGAGATAGAGGGTCCTTAAAACTAAACCTTTAATGTGACGTCACATGACCCACGATGACGTCATTATTACGATTTTTCCCTTGGCCCTCCTGGTGATGGTGGTCGAGTTATGTGCTAAGTCTGAAGTCGATAAAATTCACGAAAGTGTCAAAGTCAATAGTCTAAAGAAAAACGTGTACAAACCCTATGGGGAAAAAAATTGCACCTTTAACTTCACGTCACGTGACCTTGAATGACGCAATCGTGCGATATTTATTTCAGAAACATCTGGGGGTGGTATTCTAAGTGTATGCCAAGTTTCAAGTCGGTCGGATTTACCGAAGTGCCAAAGTCAATAGTCTGAAGAAAAACGTGTACAAAACCTATGGGGAAAATTAAACCTTTAACGTGACGTCACGTGACCTTGAATGACGCAATCGAGCCAAATTTCTTCTAGGACCATCTGTGGGTGGAGGTCTAAGTGTATACCAAGTCTCAAGTCGATTGGATTTAGCAAAGTGCCAAAGTGTATTGGCAGAACAAACGTGTGTAAATCCTATGGGTAAAAACACTGAAAGTGGAAAAAAAAAAAAAACTAGAGATATGTCTGTTCAAGGAACAGAGCATATGGCTTTTTCGCATTTTTTGTTTGTATTGTTCATTACATTTATGATTTCATTTAATAAATTTCTTTATTTAATTTTTTCAAAACTGCAAATTTTAAATTATTAATTGGATTATATCTCTCGCGGTTAATTTTTTGAAATGTTTAAAGGTCTTTTAATTGTAATTTCCGGTCTAGTGACGTCATATTATTTTGTTTTTATCCGCCAACTTGTTCCTAACAAGATGCTGGTTATAAATACCAATTATAAAGCGATTTGAGCAAACTGATCGCCACGAAAATGAACTGATTATTCATTTTAAACATTTTTCAACCTGCCACTAGAGGGCGTTATAACAATTTATGACGTCACCGGTAACTTTGTTTGTAGAGTGCAGGCTACCTAGAGACTATCATCGTTGAAAGTAAATTCATATCATTTTCAACTTTCAAATTATAAGGCACTTCCGGTTTGGACCGGAAGGAAGGGTCAAGTCATTTTGCATGTAATATGAAGACCCTGGATTATTCTATCAATTCCCGTTAAAATCTAAATCAGATCTGTTACATTTGATTTGATATTGATTTTCAAAGATTAAATCTACAAATCATTAGTTGCTTGCAATCTGATACTTGATGACGTCATCGTGACGTCATTAACATACAGCTCGAGAGCTGTCTGAACTTGTCTATTTAAAGCAAAAAAAAGAATTATATCTATCGCGTTGATTTTTCAGCAATTATTTAAGGTTTAAAGGTCTTTTCATTGTAACTTTCGGTCTAGTGACGTCATATTTTTTTGTCTTCGCCAACTTGTTCCTAACAAGATGTTGATTATATGAACCAGTTATACAGTGATTTGAGCAAACTTCGCAAAACAAATCAACTGGTTATTCATTGTTAACAGTTTTCAAACTGCCGCTAGAGGGCGCTGTAACATGTTATGGCGTTACCGGTATTTTTGTGTGAAAAGCACTACTAGCCAGAGACTAACATCGTTGAAACTATAAGTTCACATTATGGTCCACTTTTAAATTATAAGCCACTTCCGGTTTCGACCGGAAAGAAGGGTCACGGGATTTCACGCACACGAGATAAAATGAAGATCATGGATTTAATATTATATCAATTCCCACAAACTTCAAGTTCCGATCATACGCGGTTGATTTTTTTATTAATTTTCAAACATTAAATCTATTGCACGTTTAAGACGACGTCACGTGACCCATGGTGACGTCATCACGACGCCTGTCCGCAAGGCACGAGTGCACTATAGAGTATTTACGGAGGTTAAGTTTGATGGGAATACCAATTTGTTTTCTGTTAAAAGTACTTGTGCAAACGTTCGCGTACATCTATTATATGGTACAGTCAGTCCGCAGCGCACTGAAAAGCTGTTTCTTTTATGTGCGATTTATGCATGGCACTTTGTGCGTGACCTCGTTTTTGAATACTTAATGAGCTGGCGACAACGCCTGAATTTGGTCCGAAACATCCGTTTTATTCACTGGCTGTCAATATTATGTATATTTTCTTTTGGATAAGGAAACATTTTGTTATATTATCAAATCAGATTGGAATTTATATGACATTTAGAGGGTAAAATTTATAACGTAAAAAAAGCTCCCGAACCAACAAATTGACCTTTAAAAAAAGACGAATTTTGTCCATCTTCTGGCAGCGGCCACAACCCAATTTCACACTGATGTTAAAGATAATTTCATATTCTATCACAAAACTGTAGTTTTGGGGTTGATTTTAACTTAGTCCAGTCAGGGCGCAGAAAATTATAACGTTCTCAATAAATTAACAAACGGAACATCCCGCCATGACAGTCCATAGTCTTCCTGCGCCCTCATTGGTCGAAAATGACTTCATTGAAAGAGGCTTCGTGGTAACGTGTAGTTCATGCACATTTCAATACGCAGTTGTTTTTTGTGTATTTTTTTAATTGTAAGCTCGAGCGAAAAGGATTTATCTGCTATTCAGGTTTTTTTTCTTTTTAACAGTGGACTGATTAAAAAATAATAATATTGCCTGCATAATACAATGTATACAGCCAAATAAACAAAAAACAAGCGACAAATGAAGTCGTTGTTTAAAATGTATTGACAACAATAACATTGAGAAATACAAATGTTTACAACAATTTATATCAGTTTCTGTATTGTGAGGTTGGTTTATAAAGGAAACTGCACTTTTTATCTGAAACTTGAATTTTATCGCTTACATTAACATACCCTGTTGATGTTATATGGCTTGAATAAAATTGTTAAATTAAACCCTGAAATTGTTAAAACTTATTCATCTTTGGCATAATGTTCAATGTGCAAACCATTGAGATTTATTATAAAAGTAAATAAAGCTTGTTTTATCTTTGCTTGATGTTTTTGGCATAGTTTCTTTGGCATTAAATTATTGTAAATATTAAATTACAATGTATGCCCGCTTCTAACATTGCAAAAACAAAATATTTTAAATAAGACATACATTTTGCTAATATAAGTGTTAATGCACATAAATTATATCACTGATAATAGAAATAATACAATCTGCATTAATAAAGTTATATGCCGTTTGTGTCAAATTTACATTGTAGCTCAAAACTTTGTTGGCATAGTTTGGGGCATTATTCCTAGATGTTTTGACAAACTCACCCGACTCGGCCAGACTCGGTTTTGATCTGTTTTAGCTGCATTGCGTTTGCACAACACTGACACAAAGTCATGTATATTATTTAAAACACTAAAATACAAAACCTTTAAATATACATGTACAAAGCACGTGCTGCATATCCACCAGTACATTTAAATCTTCAACTATTTTCAACACTTCTTTGGAAACCCAACTCTAGATCATTTGTCCCAACATGAATCATTACAAATACAATGTCAGGCCATGGAGGAATAAGAGCAGATGTCATGCTGATGAAGCAGATACTTTCTAAGGTCAGAAAATGTAGTACCGCGATGAGTCACTACCTGCAAATCAACCAACTTTAGTAGTGATGTTCTCTTTGAGATACTTTGTGAGAGAATATCCAAGGAGAAGAGTTGCCTTTGGCCTTCTGTAGAGGCTCCCGACATGCTGGCAATGGCTGCGATGGCTGCGGTGGGCATGGTGGTGGGCATGGCCATGGTGGTGGACGAGTGCTACCTAGTATAAGAAACATATTGGAAGACAGAAATAGGAACTATGAAGTTTAGCACAATAATAGTAGTAACTAAATTTATTATTATTAAACAATTTGTTATAATTTTGAACAAAAACATAGGCCTTTTATACATGAAAGAAACCTAACTTTATCATATAAATAAGGCTACTGTGCAATCACCATCGCATCTAGTGCATATCCAGCACATGTACACATGTGCTTGTGTGCATAATGAAATACACGTTCTGCGTATGTAAAGCCGAAAGACATGGCCGAAAAAGTTGAAATCGCGCGCACGAAAATCGTCGCAAAATACATGAACAAAATGTCGCCACAGGCTAAATTGTATATCAAACGAAATATCATTGCTTCTTTTATCAATGTGTAGTGATCATTTTTGGTAATATTTGTTAGTCCAGTCAGGGCGCAGAAACTAAACACACGACAAAAACATTTCTTGAAATTATACTCTAACTTCGAGTGAACAAAATTCTGCCAAAAACACACTGAATCTCGTCATATTTTATATCATTCGATTCAGAAAATCGTTCGCTTTCCACTTACCACGCCATCTTGAAAAATCACTGCTTCGTTTGCAACGTGTAGCTCGTGAAAACAAAGCGGTCGAACTCTTGCAATTACTCGCGTAAATCTCGTGGCCGATTTGCGACGCCGGCCCTGCAAATAAAGTTCGGGATATGACCTTATTAACGCGTGCGCTGCGGACTGACTGTGGTACGTGTATAATTCACGCGTAGTTCTGCGTTGCCAAAGGCACGTTTACCTACCTGCCATAAGCGGCGCCCTTCCTCGTGGCCTATGTTGATGACTCTCGTGTTTCACATGTCACCGTACAAATGGATACCAGTGTCCCGCCTTCCCTTCTCTATTGTACAATGTATGGAGCGTACTGACATCGTACGTGCAAGTACGCTTAATACAATGTACACGTATACTGGGGCCTTGCAATCAAGGACAAAAAACATGAAATTTCAAGGGTGTCTCAGGGTATGTCCAAGTTCGCCTTTTGCTACAAAACACAGGGAAGTCTGAGAAGTACTTTTACATTAACCTTTAGAGCAAAAAACAAGATTATATCTGTCTGGGTTAATTTTTTAGGAATTTTTTAAGGAAAAGAGGTAATTTCATTTTAACTTCCGGTCTGGTGACGTCATATTTTTTTCTTTCCGTCAACCTGCTCCTATCATGAAGCTGATTATATACATCAGTTATAAAGTGATTTGAACAAACTTCGCCACACACATCAACAGATTGTTCATTTCAAACATTTTTCAACCTGCCGCTAGAGGGCGCTAAAACAATTTATGATGTCACCGATCACTTTTTTGTAGAGCGCAGCCTAGCTAGAGACTAACATCGTTGAAAGTAAGTTCAAATCATTTTCCACTTTTAAATTATAAGCCACTTCCGGTTTGGACCGGAAGGAAGGGTCACGTGATTTTACGCACACGAGATAAAATGAAGACCCTTAATTATTCTATCGATTCCCACAAACATCTAGTTTCGGTCTTTCGCGGTTGATTTTGTATTGATTTTCAAAGATTAAATTATTAAAACTTTAAGATGACGTCACATGTCACGTGGTGACGTCATGATGACATCCGAGTTTTAGGCACTAGCTCAGTATGAGTTCCGAGTATGTGCAAAGTTTCAATGACATTGAAGTCTGTTTAATGACAAAAGTGACCGCCAGAATGAAACGTGTACAAAGTCTATGCGATTTATGGCACAAGAACAAGAAGAAGAAGAAGAAGAAGAAGAAGAAAAAATAAAACAAACAGAACGAAAAGAAAGGGTTTTTCGCTTTTAAGCGAAAAACCCAAAAAAAAAAAAAAAAAAAAAAAAACTAGAGATATGTCTGTTCAAGGAACAGAGCATATGGCTTTTTCGCATTTTTTTTTTGTATTGTTCATTACATTTATGATTTCATTTAATAAATTTCTGTATTTAATTTTTTCAAAACTGCAAATTTTAAATTATTAATTGGATTATATCTCTCGCGGTTAATTTTTAGAAATGTTTAAAGGTCTTTTAATTGTAATTTCCGGTCTAGTGACGTCATATTATTTTGTTTTTATCCGCCAACTTGTTCCTAACAAGATGCTGATTATAAATACCAATTATAAAGCGATTTGAGCAAACTGATCTCCACGAAAATGAACTGATTATTCATTTTAAACATTTTTCAACCTACCACTAGAGGGCGTTATAACAATTTATGACGTCACCGGTAACTTTGTTTGTAGAGTGCAGGCTACCTAGAGACTATCATCGTTGAAAGTAAATTCATATCATTTTCAACTTTCAAATTATAAGGCACTTCCGGTTTGGACCGGAAGGAAGGGTCAAGTCATTTTGCATGTAATACGAATATGAAGACCCTGGATTATTCTATCAATTCCCGTTAAAATCTAAATCAGATCTGTTACATTTGATTTGATATTAATTTTCAAAGATTAAATCTACAAATCATTAGTTGCTTGCAATCTGATACTTGATGACGTCATCGTGACGTCATTAACATACAGCTCGAGAGCTGTCTGAACTTGTCTATTTAAAGCAAAAAAAAGAATTATATCTATCGCGGTTGATTTTTCAGCAATTATTTAAGGTTTAAAGGTCTTTTCATTGTAACTTTCGGTCTAGTGACGTCATATTTGTTTGTCTTCGCCAACTTGTTCCTAACAAGATGTTGATTATATAAACCAGTTATACAGTGATTTGAGCAAACTTCGCAAAACAAATCAACTGGGCCCAATTTCATAGCGCTGCTTATCAGTTAGCGGAAAAGTTGTGCTAACTTTAGCAGACAAATTTGCTAACCTTAAGCGCTATTTCACGGCGTTTTTGTGCTAACGTTTGCGCGCGCATGGAGATTCTATTGTTACGTCACTGATTTAAGCAAATTTTTCCGCTAGGTTAAGCGTGCCTGTTGCTGTGCTTACTGCTTACGGTCCCCATGAAATAGACGGAGGCTCGGTTAGCAGAAAAGCGTGTGCTTAGCAGCGCTATGAAATTGGGCCCAGGTTATTCATTGTTAACAGTTTTCAAACTGCCGCTAGAGGGCGCTGTAACATGTTATGGTGTTACCGGTATTTTTTTGTGAAAAGCACTACTAGCCAGAGACTAACATCGTTGAAACTAAGTTCACATTATGGTCCACTTTTAAATTATAAGCCACTTCCGGTTTCGACCGGAAAGAAGGGTCACGGGATTTCACGCACACGAGATAAAATGAAGATCATGGATTTAATATTATATCAATTCCCACAAACTTCAAGTTCCGATCATACGCGGTTGATTTTTTTATTAATTTTTAAACATTAAATCTATTGCACGTTTAAAACGACGTCACGTGACCCATGGTAACGTCATCACAACGTCTGTCCGCAAGGCACGAGTGCACTATAGAGTATTTACGGAGGTTAAGTTTGATGGGAATACCAATTTGTTTTCTGTTAAAAGTACTTGTGCAAAAGTTCGCGTACATCTATTATATGGTACAGTCAGTCCGCAGCGCACTGAAAAGCCGTTTCTTTTATGTGCGATTTATGCATGGCACTTTGTGCGTGACCTCGTTTTTGAATACTTAATGAGCTGGCGACAACGCCTGGAATTTGGTCCGAAACATCCGTTTTATTCACTGGCTGTCAATATTATGTATATTTTCTTTTGGATAAGTAAACATTTTGTTATATTATCAAATCAGATTGGAAATTATATGACATTTAGAGGGTGAAATTTATAACGTAAAAAAAGATCCCGAACCAACAAATTGACCTTTAAAAAAAGACGAATTTTGTCCATCTTCTGGCAGCGGCCACAACCCAATTTTACACTGATGTTAAAGATAATTTCATATTCTATCACAAAACTGTAGTTTTGGGGTTGATTTAACTTAGTCCAGTCAGGGCGCAGAAAATTATAACCTTCTCAATAAATTAACAAACGGAACATCCCGCCATGACAGTCCATAGTCTTCCTGCGCCCTCATTGGTCGAAAATGACGTCATTGAAAAAGGCTTCGTGGTAACGTGTAGTTCATGCACATTTCAATACGCAGTTGTTTTTTGTGTATTTTTTTAATTGTAAGCTCGAGCGAAAAGGATTTATCTGCTATTCAGGGTTTTTTTCTTTTTAACAGTGGACTGATTAAAAAATAATATTATTGCCTGCATAATACAATGTATACAGCCAAATAAACAAAAAACAAGCGACAAATGAAGTCGTTGTTTAAAATGTATTGATAACAATAACATTGATAAATACAAATGTTTACAACAATTTATATCTGTATTGTGAGGTTGGTTTATAAAAGAAACTGCACTTTTTATCTGAAACTTGAATTTTATCGCTTACATTAACATACCCTGTTGATGTTATATGGCTTGAATAAAATTGTTAAATTAAACCCTGAAATTGTTAAAACTTATTCATCTTTGGCATAATGTTCAATGTGCAAACCATTGAGATTTATTATAAAAGTAAATAAAGCTTGTTTTATCTTTGCTTGATGTTTTTGGCATAGTTTCTTTGGCATTAAATTATTGTAAATATTAAATTACAATGTATGCCCGCTTCTAACATTGCAAAAACAAAATATTTTAAATAAGACATAAATGTTGCTAATATAAATGTTAATGCACATAAATTATATCACTGATAATAGAAATAATACAATCTGCATTAATAAAGTTATATGCCGTTTGTGTCAAATTTACATTGTAGCTCAAAACTTTGTTGGCATAGTTTGGGGCATTATTATTTTGACAAACTGACCCGACTCGGCCAGACTCGGTTTTGATCTGTTTTAGCTGCATTGCGTTTGCACAACACTGACACAAAGTCATGTATATTATTTAAAACTAAAATACAAAACCTTTAAATCTACATGTACAAAGCACGTGCTGCATATCCACCAGTACATTTAAATCTTCAACTATTTTCAACACTTCTTTGGAAACCCAACTCTAGATCATTTGTCCCAACATGAATCATTACAAATACAATGTCAGGCCATGGAGGAATAAGAGCAGATGTCATGCTGATGAAGCAGATACTTTCTAAGGTCAGAAATTGTAGTACCGCGATGAGTCACTACCTGCAAATCAACCAACTTTAGTAGTGATGTTCTCTTTGAGATACTTTGTGAGAGAATATCCAAGGACAAGAGTTGCCTTTGGCCTTCTGTAGAGGCTCCTGACATGCTGGCAATGGCTGCGATGGCTGCGGTGGGCATGGTGGTGGGCATGGCCATGGTGGTGGACGAGTGCTACCTAGTATAAGAAACATATTGGAAGACAGAAATAGGAACTATGAAGTTTAGCACAATAATAGTAGTAACTAAATGTATTATTATTAAACAATTTGTTATAATTTTGAACAAAAACAAAGGCCTAAGTCGTTTTTATACATGAAAGAAACCTAACTTTATCATATAAATAAGGCTACTGTGCAATCACCATCGCATCTAGTGCATATCCAGCACATGTACACCTGTGCTTGTGTGCATAATGAAATACATGTTCTGCGTACATGTATGTAAAGCCGAAAGACATGGCCAAAAAAGTTGAAATCGCGCGCACGAAAATCGTCGCAAAATACATGAAAAAAATGTCGCCACAGGCTAAATTGTATATCAAACGAAAGATCATTGCTTCTTTTATCAATGTGTAGTGATCATTTTTGGTAATATTTGTTAGTCCAGTCAGGGCGCAGAAACTAAACACACGACAAAAACATTTCTTGAAATTATACTCTAACTTCGAGTGAACAAAATTCTGCCAAAAACACACTGAATCTCGTCATATTTTATATCATTCGATTCAGAAAATCGTTCGCTTTCCACTTACCACGCCATCTTGGAAAATTACTGCTTCGTTTGCAACGTGTAGCTCGTGAAAACAAAGCGGTCGAACTCCTGCAATTACTCGCGTAAATCTCGTGGCCGATTTGCGACGCCGGCCCTGCAAATAAAGTTCGGGATATGACCAGGGGGAGGGGGGGGCGGAGGGGGGGGGGCCCTTCGAGACTGTGATTGCGCAACGCTGACGTACCGTCCATTCTCAAAATAGGGGGGAACAATTTTCTCACGCAAAAAATAAAGAGTTTTTGGCATCCAATCTTAACATCTTGTCTTTTGTAGTTGTAAAAGGTTGTTATTTACCTTAATTTTTATCATCCAATGACAAAAATTGTATTGAAAATAAAAAAAAGCAGTCGAAAAAATTAAGCGTTGACGTACCGTTGATGCACGTAGAGATTGTGCACAAATACTAAAACGACGTTGACAAATACCTCCCCTAAAAAGGGCAAAAATAATCGATAAATTGTGAAAAATCGTGCTTCGAACCCACTCACTTTTTTCCATGGATACGTTTAAAAAGGATGTAGCAGTGATATACTGAATTTTTAAAAAAATCTGCCTGTGAACCCCTTGCGTTTTATCGTGTTGTTTTCGAACGAAAATGGCAGAAAATGACATCGCCCCAAAACAAATTCGTGTAGATCGTGCCTGTGTACCTGGCTTTGCGGACGTTGCATGAATCACTGAATTCGGAGAGCGATACACGGAGCAAATTTGTACGTGTTTCAGTGGGGCGCTTCGCGGTAGCGATCTGTACGTATTTACTGTGTGAGATGTGTGGCTCATGAGCGTGGAAGAACGAATGAGATACATTTCAACGTTGGTGGCGCACTTTGTTGGGCCCCCCCTCCGCCCCCCCCCCTGGATATGACCTTATTAACGCGTGCGCTGCGGACTGACTGTGGTACGTGTATAATTCACGCGTAGTAGTTCTGCGTTGCCGAAGGCACGTTTACCTACCTGCCATAAGCGGCGCCCTTCCTCGTGGCCTATGTTGATGACTCTCGTGTTTCACATGTCACCGTACAAATGGATACCAGTGTCCCGCCTTCCCTTCTCTATTGTACAATGTGGGGAGCGTACTGACATCGTACGTGCAAGTACGCTCAATACTATGTACACGTATACTGGCGCCGTGCAATCAAGGACATAAAACATGAAATTTCAAGGGTGTCTCAGGGTATGTCCAAGTTCGCCTTTTGCTACAAAACACAGGGAAGTTTGAGAAGTACTTTTACATTAACCTTTAGAGCAAAAAACAAGATTATATCGTTCTGGGTTAATTTTTTAGGAATTTTTAAAGGAAAAGAGGTAATTTCATTATAACTTCCGGTCTGGTGACGTCATATTTTTTTCTTTCCGTCAACCTGTTCCTATCATGAAGCTGATTATATACATCAGTTATAAAGTGATTTGAACAAACTTCGCCACACACATCAACAGATTGTTCATTTCAAACATTTTTCAACCTGCCGCTAGAGGGCGCTAAAACAATTTATGATGTCACCGATCACTTTTTTGTAGAGCGCAGCCTAGCTAGAGACTAACATCGTTGAAAGTAAGTTCAAATCATTTTCCACTTTTAAATTATAAGCCACTTCCGGTTTGGACCGGAAGGAAGGGTCACGTGATTTTACGCACACGAGATAAAATGAAGACCCTTAATTATTCTATCGATTCCCACAAACATCTAGTTTCGGTCTTTCGCGGTTGATTTTGTATTGATTTTCAAAGATTAAATTATTAAAACTTTAAGATGACGTCACATGTCACGTGGTGACGTCATGATGACATCCGAGTTTTAGGCACTAGCTCAGTATGAGTTCCGAGTATGTGCAAAGTTTCAATGACATTGAAGTCTGTTTAATGACAAAAGTGACTGGCAGAATGAAACGTGTACAAAGTCTATGCGATTTATTGACGGAAGAACAAGAAGAAGAAGAAGAAACTAGAACTACGTCTGTTCGAGGAACAGAACATAGGGCTTTTTCGCATTCGCAATTTTTTAGATTACATTTTTCAAAAATTAAACTTTTATACCCTCAAAACAATTAAACATTATTGAAAACGAATTTAAGTTAATTTAAACAGATTAAAATTATTTCAAACTAATTAAAACGATGACGTCACACATTTGTGAACTTTGTTTGCAACTATCTATCACCTAACAATACAACAAGATGTGTTATGTTAGCACGTTCGGTTGCTGAGATATGGCTTAAAGGTCTAAAAACGTAGTAATTCAAATATAATCGTAATATGACGTCACATTTGTCAACATGCCGCTAGAGGGCGCTAGATTAGTCTATCAATTCCCTTAAAAATCTAAATCAGATCTCTTACAGTTGATTTTATATTGATTTTCAAAGATTATATCTAGAAATATTTGGTTGATTGTAATTTGACACTTGATGACGTCTTCGTGACGTAATTAACAGAAAGCTCGAGAGCTGTCTTAACTTTGCTATTTGAAACAAAAACCTGGATTATATATATCCCGGTTGATTTTTAAGCGATTTTTAAAGGTTTAAGGGATTTTTCATTGTAACTTCCGGTTTGGTGACGTCATAAATATTTTCCCTTCCCAATATGGTCTTAGCATGAAGCTGATTATATACACTGGTTATAAAGTTATTTCAGCAAACTTCGCCACACACATCAACCGAATATTCATTTTAATCACTTTTCAACCTGCCGCTAGAGGGCGCTATAACATGTTATGACGTCGCCGGTATATTGTTTGAAAAATACAATCTAGCCAGACACTAACATCGTTGAAAGTAAGTTCATATCATTTATCACTTTTAAATTATAAGGCACTTCCGGTTTAGACCGGAAGGAAGGGTCACGTGATTTTACGCACACGAGATAAAATTAAGATCATGGATTATTCTATCTGTTGCCACAAAAATCAAGTTTCGGTCTTTTGCGGTTGATTTTGTATTGATTTTCAAAAATTAAATCAATTACACCTTTAAGATGACGTCACGTGACCCCTGATGACGTCACCATGTCGTATGTCGGCTAGGCACGAGCTTACTATAGGTTCTTCACTTTGGTTAAGTTTTATGGAAATACGACTTTGTTCTCTGGTAAAAGTACTTGTGCAAAAAAACGTGTACAAAGTCTATGGGGTTTAGGTTACTAAAAGAAAAAAAAGAAAAAACTAGAACTACGTCTGTTCGAGGAACAGAACATAGGGCTTTTTCGCATTCGCAATTTTTTTTATTAAATATTTCAAAAATTGAACTTTTAAACCATCAAAACAATTTAAAATCATTGAAAACTAATTTAAGTTAATTTAAACATAGTAAAATGAATTAAAACTGATTAAAACGATGACGTCACACGTTTGTGAACTTTTTGTGCAACTATCTATCATCTAACAACACAAAATGAGGTGTTATGTTAACACGATCCGTTGCTGAGATATGCCTTCAACGTCTAAAAACGTAATAATTCAAATATAATCGTAATATGACGTAACATTTGTCAACATGACGATAGAGGGTGCTTTAATATTTTATGAAGTCACTGTTAACTTTGTTGTTACTTACAACCTAGCCAGCGCCTTACATCGTTGAAAGTAAGTTAGCATCGTTTCCACTTTTAAATTATAAGGCACTTCCGGTTTGGACCGGAAGGAAGTGTCAGGTCTTGTTGCATGTAATACAAATTATGAAGACCATGGATTAATCTATCAATTTCCTTAAAAATCTAAATCAGATCTCTTATAGTTGATTTTATATTGATTTTCAAAGAATAAATTTAGAAATATTTGGTTGCTTGTAATCTGACATTTGATGATGTCATTGTGACGTAATTAACAGAAACTCGAGATCAGTCTTAACTTTGCTATCTGAAGCAAAAATCTGGATTATATCTATCGCGGTTGATTTTTAAGCGACTTTTTAAAGTTTAAAGGATTTTTTATTGTAACTTCCGGTTTGATTAAATACACCGGTTATAAAGTGATTTCAGCAAACTTCGCCACACACATCAACAGATTATTCATTTTAACAATTTTTCAAACTGCCGCTAGAGGGCGCTATAACATGTTATGACGTCACCAATAATTTTTTTGAAAAATACATTTTAGCCAGACACTAACATCGTTGAAAGTAAGTTCATATCATTTTTCACTTTCAAATTATGAGGCACTTCCGGTTTAGACCGGAAGGAAGGGTCACGTGATTTCACGCACACGAGATAAAATTAAGATCCTTAATTATTCTATCTATTGCCACAAAAATCAAGTTTCGGTCTTTTGTGGTTGATTTGTTATTTATTTTTAAAGATTAAATCAATTGCACCTTTAAGATGACGTCACGTGACCCCTGACTACGTACCCATGACGTATGTCTGCGAGACACGAGTTTACTATAGGGTCTTCACCTGGGTTAAGTTTTATGGAAATACGACTTTGTTTTTCGTTAAAAGTGCTTGGAATTGTGCAAACAACGTTCACAAAGTCTATGGGATTGGATTCTGCGTAGCCGAGAGCCTGTTTACCTACCTGTCGCACACGGCGCCCTTCCCCATAGGCAATTTGATGACGTCATCCTGTTTCGCTTGTTGGCGGCTAGTGTCCTCTTGGGTGAGCGTACATTTGCATGCACGTACGATGTCAGTAGTGATACATTCGCTCAATGCATAGTACACTATCAGTGTATACGTAAGTACATATACAAGCATGTACACCCCTATTATACGTGTGCCATGCACATATAAGGGGTCAATGCTTTATGCGCCTAGGCCAAAACGATTAAATTTCAAGGGTGCCGCAGGGTATGTCCAAGTTCGTTTTTTGCCCAAAAAACACAGGAAAGTTCGAGAACTACTTTTACACAAACCTTTAGAGCAAAAATCAAGATTATATCTGTCAGGTTTAATTTTTTAGGAATTTTCAAAGGAAAATAAGTCTTTTCATTGTAACTTCCGGTCTGGTGACGTCATCATTTTTTCTTCTCGTCTACTTGTTCCTATCATGAAGCTGATTAAATACACCGGTTAAAAAGTGATTTCCGCAAACTTCGCCACACACATCAACAGATTATTCATTTAACCATTTTTCAACCAGCCGCTAGAGGGCGCTATAACATGTTATGGCGTCGCCGATATTTTTGTTGTTAAATACTATCTAGCCAGACACTAACATCGTTGAAAGTAAGTTCATATCATTTTTCACTTTCAAATTATGAGGCACTTCCGGTTTGGACCGGAAGGAAGGGTCACGTGATTTCACGCACATGAGATAAAATGAAGATCCTTAATTATTCTATCTATTGCCACAAAAATCAAGTTTCGGTCTTTTGCGGTTGATTTGTTATTGATTTTCAAAGATTAAATCAATTGCACCTTTAAGATGACGTCACGTGACCCCTGATGACGTCACCATGACGTATGTCTGTTAGGACCGAGCTCACCATAGGGTCTTCACTTGGGTAAAGTTTTGTTTGGATACGACTTTGTTGTCTATGAGAAGTGCTTGTGCAAAAAAACGTGTACAAAGTCTATGGGGTTTAGGTTACTAAAAGAAAAAAAAAAAAGAAAAAAAAAAATCAGAACAAAAACAAAGGCTTTTTCGCAAATTGCGAAAAAGCCAAAAAGAAAAAAAAAAATCAGAACAAAAACAAAGGCTTTTTCGCATTTGCGAAAAAGCCAATAAAACAAACAGAACGAAAAGAAAGGGTTTTTCGCTTTTAAGCGAAAAACCCAAAAAAAAAAAAAAAAAAAAACTTTAACGAAAACAAAAGCTGTTTCGGTGGAAAACCGAAACAGCTAAAAAAAAAAAAAAAACTTTAACGAAAACAAAAGCTGTTTCGGCTGAATTGCCGAAACAGCTAAAAAAAAACTAGACATGTGTTTGTGGACAAACACAGAGCTGTTTCGAGTGTCTAAAATTACTTTTAATATGTGTGTGTGGTCTTTTGTGTGTGCCAAGTCTCAAGTCGATCAGATTTTCTAGTGTCAAAGTCAATAGTTAAAAGAAAAACGTGTACAAAACCTATGGGGGAAAATTGAACCTTTAACGTGACGCCCCGTGACCTTGAATGACGTAATCGTGCCGAATTTTGTCTAGGACCGTCTGTGGATGGTGGTCTAAGTGTGTGTCAAGTCTCAAGTTGATCGGATTTACTAAAGTGTCAAAGTCAAGTCTAAACAAAAACGTGTACAAAACCAATGGGAGAAAGATGTGAACCTTTAATGTGACGTCACGTGATCTTGAATGACGCAATCGTGCCGAATTTCTTCCAGAACCATCTGTGAGTGATGTTCTAAAGGTATGCCAAGTTTCAAGTCGGTCGGATTGACCAAAGTGTCAAATTCAATAGTCTGAAGAAAAACGTGTACAAAACCTATGGGAAAAATTTCACCTTTAACGCTAAGTCACGTGACCTTGAATGACGTAATCGCGACGAATTTCTTCTAGGATCGTCCTTGGGTGGTTGTCTAAGTGTATGCCAAGTCTCAAGTCCATCGGATTTACCAAAGTGTCAAAGTGTATTGTCTGAACAAACGTGTACAAATCCTATGGAGAACAAAAGGCAAAAAAAAAAAAAAAAAAAAAAACCAGAACGAAAACAATAGCTGTTTCGGTGAAAAACCGAAACAGCTAAAAAAATAAAAAATAAACTAGACATGTGTTTGTGGACAAACACAGAGCTGTTTCGAGTGTCTAAAATTACTTTCAATATGTGTGTGGTGGTCTTTTGTGTGTGCCAAGTCTCAAGTCGATCAGATTTACTAAAGTGTCAAAGGCAATAGTCTAAAGAAAAACGTGTACAAAACCTATGGGAAACAATTGAAACTTTAACGTGACGCCCCGTGACCTTGAATGACGTAATCGTGCCGAATTTTTTCTAGGGCCGTCTGTGGATGGTGGTCTAAGTGTGTGCCAAGTCTCAAGTCGATCGGATGTACTAAAGTGTTAAAGTCAATAGTCTAAAGAAAAACGTATACAAAACCAATGGGAGAAAAATGTGAACCTTTAATGTGACGTCACGTGACCTTGAATGACACAATCGTGCCGAAGTTCTTTCAGAAACATCTGGGGGTGGTGTTCTAAGTGTATGCTAAGTTTTAAGTCGGTCGGATTTACCGAAGTGCCAAAGTCAATAGTCTGAAGAAAAACGTGTACAAAACCTATGGGGAAAATTAAACCTTTAAAGTGACGTCACGTGACCTTGAATGACGCAATCGAGCCAAATTTCTTCTAGGACCATCTGTGGGTGGAGGTCTAAGTGTACACCAAGTCTCAAGTCGATTGGAATCACCAAAGTGCCAAAGTGTATTGGCAGAACAAACGTGTGTAAATCCTATGGGTAAAAACACTGAAAGTGGAAAAAAAAAAAAGGAAACTAGAGATATGTCTGTTCAAGGAACAGAGCATATGGCTTTTTCGCATTTTTTTTTGGTATTGTTCATTACATTTATGATTTCATTTAATAAATTTCTTTATTTAATTTTTTCAAAAATGCAAATGTTAAATTATTAATTGGATTATATCTCTCGCGGTTAATTTTTAGAAATGTTTAAAGGTCTTTTAATTGTAATTTCCGGTCTAGTGACGTCATATTATTTTGTTTTTATCCGCCAACTTGTTCCTAACAAGATGCTGATTATAAATACCAATTATAAAGCGATTTGAGCAAACTGATCGCCACGAAAATAAACTGATTATTCATTTTAAACATTTTTCAACCTGCCACTAGAGGGCGTTATAACAATTTATGACGTCACCGGTAACTTTGTTTGTAGAGTGCAGGCTACCTAGAGACTATCATCGTTGAAAGTAAATTCATATCATTTTCAACTTTCAAATTATAAGGCACTTCCGGTTTGGACCGGACGGAAGGGTCAAGTCATTTTGCATGTAATACGAATATGAAGACCCTGGATTATTCTATCAATTCCCGTTAAAATCTAAATCAGATCTGTTACATTTGATTTGATATTGATTTTCAAAGATTAAATCTACAAATCATTAGTTGCTTGCAATCTGATACTTGATGACGTCATCGTGACGTCATTAACATACAGCTCGAGAGCTGTCTGAACTTGTCTATTTAAAGCAAAAAAAAGAATTATATCTATCGCGTTGATTTTTCAGCAATTATTTAAGGTTTAAAGGTCTTTTCATTGTAACTTTCGGTCTAGTGACGTCATATTTTTTTTTTTTCGCCAACTTGTTCCTAACAAGATGTTGATTATATAAACCAGTTATACAGTGATTTGAGCAAACTTCGCAAAACAAATCAACTGGTTATTCATTGTTAACAGTTTTCAAACTGCCGCTAGAGGGCGCTGTAACATGTTATGGCGTTACCGGTATTTTTGTGTGAAAAGCACTACTAGCCAGAGACTAACATCGTTGAAACTATAAGTTCACATTATGGTCCACTTTTAAATTATAAGCCACTTCCGGTTTCGACCGGAAAGAAGGGTCACGGGATTTCACGCACACGAGATAAAATGAAGATCATGGATTTAATATTATATCAATTCCCACAAACTTCAAGTTCCGATCATACGCGGTTGATTTTTTTATTAATTTTCAAACATTAAATCTATTGCACGTTTAAGACGACGTCACGTGACCCATGGTGACGTCATCACGACGCCTGTCCGCAAGGCACGAGTGCACTATAGAGTATTTACGGAGGTTAAGTTTGATGGGAATACCAATTTGTTTTCTGTTAAAAGTACTTGTGCAAACGTTCGCGTACATCTATTATATGGTACAGTCAGTCCGCAGCGCACTGAAAAGCCGTTTCTTTTATGTGCGATTTATGCATGGCACTTTGTGCGTGACCTCGTTTTTGAATACTTAATGAGCTGGCGACAACGCCTGGAATTTGGTCCGAAACATCCGTTTTATTCACTGGCTGTCAATATTATGTATATTTTCTTTTGGATAAGGAAACATTTTGTTATATTATCAAATCAGATTGGAATTTATATGACATTTAGAGGGTAAAATTTATAACGTAAAAAAAGCTCCCGAACCAACAAATTGACCTTTAAAAAAAGACGAATTTTGTCCATCTTCTGGCAGCGGCCACAACCCAATTTCACACTTAGTCCAGTCAGGGCGCAGAAAATTATAACGTTCTCAATAAATTAACAAACGGAACATCCCGCCATGACAGTCCATAGTCTTCCTGCGCCCTCATTGGTCGAAAATGACTTCATTGAAAAAGGCTTCGTGGTAACGTGTAGTTCATGCACATTTCAATACGCAGTTGTTTTTTGTGTATTTTTTTAATTGTAAGCTCGAGCGAAAAGGATTTATCTGCTATTCAGGTTTTTTTTCTTTTTAACAGTGAACTGATTAAAAAATAATAATATTGCCTGCATAATACAATGTATACAGCCAAATAAACAAAAAACAAGCGACAAATGAAGTCGTTGTTTAAAATGTATTGACAACAATAACATTGAGAAATACAAATGTTTACAACAATTTATATCAGTTTCTGTATTGTGAGGTTGGTTTATAAAGGAAACTGCACTTTTTATCTGAAACTTGAATTTTATCGCTTACATTAACATACCCTGTTGATGTTATATGGCTTGAATAAAATTGTTAAATTAAACCCTGAAATTGTTAAAACTTATTCATCTTTGGCATAATGTTCAATGTGCAAACCATTGAGATTTATTATAAAAGTAAATAAAGCTTGTTTTATCTTTGCTTGATGTTTTTGGCATAGTTTCTTTGGCATTAAATTATTGTAAATATTAAATTACAATGTATGCCCGCTTCTAACATTGCAAAAACAAAATATTTTAAATAAGACATACATTTTGCTAATATAAGTGTTAATGCACATAAATTATATCACTGATAATAGAAATAATACAATCTGCATTAATAAAGTTATATGCCGTTTGTGTCAAATTTACATTGTAGCTCAAAACTTTGTTGGCATAGTTTGGGGCATTATTCCTAGATGTTTTGACAAACTCACCCGACTCGGCCACACTCGGTTTTGATCTGTTTTAGCTGCATTGCGTTTGCACAACACTGACACAAAGTCATGTATATTATTTAAAACACTAAAATACAAAACCTTTAAATATACATGTACAAAGCACGTGCTGCATATCCACCAGTACATTTAAATCTTCAACTATTTTCAACACTTCTTTGGAAACCCAACTCTAGATCATTTGTCCCAACATGAATCATTACAAATACAATGTCAGGCCATGGAGGAATAAGAGCAGATGTCATGCTGATGAAGCAGATACTTTCTAAGGTCAGAAAATGTAGTACCGCGATGAGTCACTACCTGCAAATCAACCAACTTTAGTAGTGATGTTCTCTTTGAGATACTTTGTGAGAGAATATCCAAGGAGAAGAGTTGCCTTTGGCCTTCTGTAGAGGCTCCCGACATGCTGGCAATGGCTGCGATGGCTGCGGTGGGCATGGTGGTGGGCATGGCCATGGTGGTGGACGAGTGCTACCTAGTATAAGAAACATATTGGAAGACAGAAATAGGAACTATGAAGTTTAGCACAATAATAGTAGTAACTAAATTTATTATTATTAAACAATTTGTTATAATTTTGAACAAAAACATAGGCCTTTTTATACATGAAAGAAACCTAACTTTATCATATAAATAAGGCTACTGTGCAATCACCATCGCATCTAGTGCATATCCAGCACATGTAGTGATGTACACATGTGCTTGTGTGCATAATGAAATACACGTTCTGCGTATGTAAAGCCGAAAGACATGGCCGAAAAAGTTGAAATCGCGCGCACGAAAATCGTCGCAAAATACATGAACAAAATGTCGCCACAGGCTAAATTGTATATCAAACGAAATATCATTGCTTCTTTTATCAATGTGTAGTGATCAGTTTTGGTAATATTTGTTAGTCCAGTCAGGGCGCAGAAACTAAACACACGACAAAAACATTTCTTGAAATTATACTCTAACTTCGAGTGAACAAAATTCTGCCAAAAACACACTGAATCTCGTCATATTTTATATCATTCGATTCAGAAAATCGTTCGCTTTCCACTTACCACGCCATCTTGGAAAATCACTGCTTCGTTTGCAACGTGTAGCTCGTGAAAACAAAGCGGTCGAACTCCTGCAATTACTCGCGTAAATCTCGTGGCCGATTTGCGACGCCGGCCCTTCAAATAAAGTTCGGGATATGACCTTATTAACGCGTGCGCTGCGGACTGACTGTGGTACGTGTATAATTCACGCGTAGTTCTGCGTTGCCGAAGGCACGTTTACCTACCTGCCATAAGCGGCGCCCTTCCTCGTGGCCTATGTTGATGACTCTCGTGTTTCACATGTCACCGTACAAATGGATACCAGTGTCCCGCCTTCCCTTCTCTATTGTACAATGTATGAAGCGTACTGACATCGTACGTGCAAGTACGCTTAATACAATGTACACGTATACTGGGGCCTTGCAATCAAGGACAAAAAACATGAAATTTCAAGGGTGTCTCAGGGTATGTCCAAGTTCGCCTTTTGCTACAAAACACAGGGAAGTCTGAGAAGTACTTTTACATTAACCTTTAGAGCAAAAAACAAGATTATATCTGTCTGGGTTAATTTTTTAGGAATTTTTTAAGGAAAAGAGGTAATTTCATTATAACTTCCGGTCTGGTGACGTCATATTTTTTTCTTTCCGTCAACCTGTTCCTATCATGAAGCTGATTATATACATCAGTTATAAAGTGATTTGAACAAACTTCGCCACACACATCAACAGATTGTTCATTTCAAACATTTTTCAACCTGCCGCTAGAGGGCGCTAAAACAATTTATGATGTCACCGATCACTTTTTTGTAGAGCGCAGCCTAGCTAGAGACTAACATCGTTGAAAGTAAGTTCAAATCATTTTCCACTTTTAAATTATAAGCCACTTCCGGTTTGGACCGGAAGGAAGGGTCACGTGATTTTACGCACACGAGATAAAATGAAGACCCTTAATTATTCTATCGATTCCCACAAACATCTAGTTTCGGTCTTTCGCGGTTGATTTTGTATTGATTTTCAAAGATTAAATTATTAAAACTTTAAGATGACGTCACATGTCACGTGGTGACGTCATGATGACATCCGAGTTTTAGGCACTAGCTCAGTATGAGTTCCGAGTATGTGCAAAGTTTCAATGACATTGAAGTCTGTTTAATGACAAAAGTGACCGCCAGAATGAAACGTGTACAAAGTCTATGCGATTTATGGCACAAGAACAAGAAGAAGAAGAAGAAGAAGAAACTAGAACTACGTCTGTTCGAGGAACAGAACATAGGGCTTTTTCGCTTTCGCAATTTTATAGATTAAATTTTTCAAAAATTGAACTTGTATACCATCAAAATAATTTAAAATCATCGAAAACTAATTTAAGTTAATTTAAACAGATTAAAATGAATCCAAACTGATTAAAACGATGACGTCACACGTTTGTGAACTTTTTGTGCAACTATCTATCACCTAACAATACAAACGTATGTTATGTTAGCACGTTCCGTTGCTGAGATATGACTTAAAGGTCGAAAAACGTAATAATTCAAATGTAATCGTAATATGATGTAACATTTGTCAACAAGCCGCTAGAGGGCGCTATAACATTTTAAGAAGTCACCGTTAACTTGTTTGTTACTTACAACCTAGCCAGCGCCTAACATCGTTGAAAGTAAGTTCCCATCGTTTTCCACTTTTAAATTATAATGCACTTCCGGTTTAGACCGGAAGGAAGGGTCAGGTTTTTTTGCATGTAATACAAATTATGAAGACCATGGATTAATCTATCAATTCCCTTAAAAATCTGAATCAGATCTCTTACAGTTGATTTTATATTGATTTTCAAAGATTAAATCTAGAAATATTTGGTTGCTTGTAATCTGACATTTGATGACGTCATCGTGACGTAATTAACAGAAAGCTCGAGAGCTGTCTTTACTTTGCTATCTGATGCAAAAATCTGGATTATATCTATAGTGGTTGATTTGTAAGCGATTGTTTAAGGTTTAAAGGATTTTTCATTGTAACTTCCGGTTTGGTGACGTCATAAATATTTCTCCTTCCCAATATGGTCTAAGCATGAAGCTGATTATATACACCGGTTATAAAGTGGTTTCAGCAAAATTCGCCACACACATCAACAGATTATTCATTTTAACCATTTTTCAACCTGCCGCTAGAGGGCGCTATAACATATTATGACGTCGCCTGATTTTTTTTGGAAAAGTTTATTCTAGCCAGACACTAACATCGTTGAAAGTAAGTTCATATCATTTTCACTTTCAAATTATGAGGCACTTCCGGTTTGGACCGGAAGGAAGGGTCACGTGATTTTAAGCACACGAGATAAAATGAAGATTCTGGATTATTATATCTATTGCCACAAAAATCAAGTTTCGGTCTTTTGTGGTTGATTTGTTATTTATTTTTAAAGATTAAATCAATTGCACCTTTAAGATGACGTCACGTGACCCCTGACGACGTAACCATGACGTATGTCTGCGAGACACGAGTTTACTATAGGGTCTTCATCTGGGTTAAGTTTTATGGAAATACGACTTTGTTTTTCGTTAAAAGTGCTGGGAATTGTGCAAACAACGTTCACAAAGTCTATGGGATTGGATTCTGCGTAGCCGAGAGCCTGTTTACCTACCTGTCGCACACGGCGCCCTTCCCCATAGGCAATTTGATGACGTCATCCTGTTTCGCTTGTTGGCGGCTAGTGTCCTCTTGGGTGAGCGTACATTTGCATGCACGTACGATGTCAGTAGTGATACATTCGCTCAATGCATAGTACACTATCAGTGTATACGTACGTACATATACAAGCATGTACACCCCTATTATACGTGTGCCAGGCACATATAAGGGGTCAATGCTTTATGCGCCTAGGCCAAAACGATTACATTTCAAGGGTGCCGCAGGGTATGTTCAAGTTCGTTTTTTGCCCCAAAACACAGGGAAGTTCGAGAACTACTTTTACATTAACCTTTAGAGCAAAAATCAAGATTGTATCTGTCAGGTTTAATTGTTTAGGAATTTTCAAAGGAAAAGGAGTCTTTTCATTCTAACTTCCGGTCTGGTGACGTCATAATTTTTTCTTCCCGTCAACTTGTTCCTAGCATGAAGCTGATTAAATACACCGGTTATAAAGTGATTTCAGCAAACTTCGCCACACACATCAACAGATTATTCATTTTAACAATTTTTCAAACTGCCGCTAGAGGGCGCTATAACATGTTATGACGTCACCAATATTTTTTTTGAAAAATACATTGTAGCCAGACACTAACATCGTTGAAAGTAAGTTCATATCATTTTTCACTTTTAAATTATGAGGCACTTCCGGTTTAGACCGGAAGGAAGGGTCACGTGATTTCACGCACATGAGATGAAATGAAGATCCTTAATTATTCTATCTATTGCCACAAAAATCAAGTTTAGGTCTTTTGCGGTTGATTTGTTATTGATTTTCAAAGATTAAATCAATTGCACCTTTAAGATGACGTCACGTGATCCCTGATGACGTCACCATGACGTATGTTTGCTAGGCACGAGCTTACTATGGGGTCTTCACTTGGGTTAAGTTTTATGGAAATATGACTTTGTTTTCTGGCAAAAGTACTTGTGCAAAAAAACGTGTACAAAGTCTATGGAGTTTAGGTTACTAAAAGAAAAAAAAAAAAAACTAGAACTACGTCTGTTCAAGGAACAGAACATAGGGCTTTTTCGTATTCCCATTTTTTTAGAGTATTTGTTTTCAAAAAAACCGAATTTAAGTTAATTTAAACAGATTAAAATAAACTCAAACTGATTAAAACGATGACGTCACACGTTTCTGAACTTTTTGTGCAACTATCTATCACCTAACAATACAAACGTATGTTATGTTAGCACGTTCCGTTGCTGAGATATGACTTAAAGGTCGAAAAACGTAATAATTCAAATATAATCGTAATATGACGTAACATTTGTCAACATGCCGCTAGAGGGCGCTATAACATTTTATGAAGTCAACGTTAACTTTGTTTTTACTTATAACCTAGCCAGCGCCTAACATCGTTTTAAATAAGTTTACATCGTTTTCCACTTTTAAATTATAATGCACTTCTGGTTTGGACCGGAAGGAAGGGTCAGGTCTTTTTGCATGTAATACCAATTATGAAGACCATGGATTAATCTATCAATTCTCCTAAAAATCTAAATCAGATCTCTTACAGTTGATTTTATATTGATTTTCAAAGATTAAATTTAGAAATATTTGGTTGCTTGTAATCTGACACTTGATGACGTCATCGTGACGTAATTAACAGAAAAGGTTTTAAGGTCTTTTCATTGTAACTTCCGGTTTGGTGACGTCATCAATAAATCTCTTTCTCAATATGTTCTTAGCACGAAGCTGATTATATATACACCGGTTATAAAGTAATTTCAGCAAACTTCGCCACACACATCAACAGATTATTCATTTTAACCATTTGTCAACCTGCCGCTAGAGGGCGCTATAACGTGTTATGATGTCGCCGGTAATTATTTTGAAAAGTTTATTCTAGCCAGACACTAACATCGTTGAAAGTAAGTTCATATCATTTTTCAGTTTTAAATTATAAGGCACTTCCGGTTTGGACCGGAAGGAAGGGTCACGTGATTTCACGCACATGAGTTGAAATGAAGATCTTTAATTATTCTATCTATTGCCACAAAAATCAAGTTTAGGCCTTTTGCGGTTGATTTGTTATTGATTTTCAAAGATTAAAGCAATTGCACCTTTAAGATGACGTCACGTGACCCCTGATGACGTCACCATGACGTATGTCTGCGAGACACGATTTTTCTATAGGGTCTTCACCTGGGTTAAGTTTTATGAAAATACGACTTTGTTTTCTGGTAAAAGTACTTGTGCAAAAAAACGTGTACAAAGTCTAAGCGACGTTTTAAGGTGTTAAGGTCTTTTCATTGTAACTTCCGGTTTGGTGACGTCATCAATAAATCTCTTTCTCAATATGTTCTTAGCACGAAGCTGATTATATACACCGGTTATGAAGTGATTTCAGCAAACTTCGCCACACACACCAACAAATTATGCATTTTAACCATTTTTCAACCTGCCGCTAGAGGGCGCTATAACGTGTTATGACGTCGCCGGTAATTTTTTGAAAAGTTTATTCTAGCCAGACACTAACATCGTTGAAATTAAGTTCATATCATTTTCCAGTTTTAAATTATAAGGCACTTCCGGTTTGGACCGGAAGGAAGGGTCACGTGATTTCACGCACATGAGATGAAATGAAGATCCTTAATTATTCTATCTATTGCCACAAAAATCAAGTTTAGGTCTTTTGCGGTTGATTTGTTATTGATTTTCAAAGATTAAATCAATTGCACCTTTAAGATGACGTCACGTGATCCCTGATGACGTCACCATGACGTATGTTTGCTAGGCACGAGCTTACTATGGGGTCTTCACTTGGGTTAAGTTTTATGGAAATATGACTTTGTTTTCTGGCAAAAGTACTTGTGCAAAAAAACGTGTACAAAGTCTATGGAGTTTAGGTTACTAAAAGAAAAAAAAAAAAAACTAGAACTACGTCTGTTCAAGGAACAGAACATAGGGCTTTTTCGTATTCCCATTTTTTTAGAGTATTTGTTTTCAAAAAAACCGAATTTAAGTTAATTTAAACAGATTAAAATAAACTCAAACTGATTAAAACGATGACGTCACACGTTTCTGAACTTTTTGTGCAACTATCTATCACCTAACAATACAAACGTATGTTATGTTAGCACGTTCCGTTGCTGAGATATGACTTAAAGGTCGAAAAACGTAATAATTCAAATATAATCGTAATATGACGTAACATTTGTCAACATGCCGCTAGAGGGCGCTATAACATTTTATGAAGTCAACGTTAACTTTGTTTTTACTTATAACCTAGCCAGCGCCTAACATCGTTTTAAATAAGTTTACATCGTTTTCCACTTTTAAATTATAATGCACTTCTGGTTTGGACCGGAAGGAAGGGTCAGGTCTTTTTGCATGTAATACAAATTATGAAGACCATGGATTAATCTATCAATTCTCCTAAAAATCTAAATCAGATCTCTTACAGTTGATTTTATATTGATTTTCAAAGATTAAATTTAGAAATATTTGGTTGCTTGTAATCTGACACTTGATGACGTCATCGTGACGTAATTAACAGAAAAGGTTTTAAGGTCTTTTCATTGTAACTTCCGGTTTGGTGACGTCATCAATAAATCTCTTTCTCAATATGTTCTTAGCACGAAGCTGATTATATATACACCGGTTATAAAGTAATTTCAGCAAACTTCGCCACACACATCAACAGATTATTCATTTTAACCATTTGTCAACCTGCCGCTAGAGGGCGCTATAACGTGTTATGATGTCGCCGGTAATTATTTTGAAAAGTTTATTCTAGCCAGACACTAACATCGTTGAAAGTAAGTTCATATCATTTTTCAGTTTTAAATTATAAGGCACTTCCGGTTTGGACCGGAAGGAAGGGTCACGTGATTTCACGCACATGAGTTGAAATGAAGATCTTTAATTATTCTATCTATTGCCACAAAAATCAAGTTTAGGCCTTTTGCGGTTGATTTGTTATTGATTTTCAAAGATTAAAGCAATTGCACCTTTAAGATGACGTCACGTGACCCCTGATGACGTCACCATGACGTATGTCTGCGAGACACGATTTTTCTATAGGGTCTTCACCTGGGTTAAGTTTTATGAAAATACGACTTTGTTTTCTGGTAAAAGTACTTGTGCAAAAAAACGTGTACAAAGTCTAAGCGACGTTTTAAGGTGTTAAGGTCTTTTCATTGTAACTTCCGGTTTGGTGACGTCATCAATAAATCTCTTTCTCAATATGTTCTTAGCACGAAGCTGATTATATACACCGGTTATGAAGTGATTTCAGCAAACTTCGCCACACACACCAACAAATTATGCATTTTAACCATTTTTCAACCTGCCGCTAGAGGGCGCTATAACGTGTTATGACGTCGCCGGTAATTTTTTGAAAAGTTTATTCTAGCCAGACACTAACATCGTTGAAATTAAGTTCATATCATTTTCCAGTTTTAAATTATAAGGCACTTCCGGTTTGGACCGGAAGGAAGGGTCACGTGATTTCACGCACATGAGATGAAATGAAGATCCTTAATTATTCTATCTATTGCCACAAAAATCAAGTTTAGGTCTTTTGCGGTTGATTTGTTATTGATTTTCAAAGATTAAATCAATTGCACCTTTAAGATGACGTCACGTGATCCCTGATGACGTCACCATGACGTATGTTTGCTAGGCACGAGCTTACTATGGGGTCTTCACTTGGGTTAAGTTTTATGGAAATATGACTTTGTTTTCTGGCAAAAGTACTTGTGCAAAAAAACGTGTACAAAGTCTATGGAGTTTAGGTTACTAAAAGAAAAAAAAAAAAAACTAGAACTACGTCTGTTCAAGGAACAGAACATAGGGCTTTTTCGTATTCCCATTTTTTTAGAGTATTTGTTTTCAAAAAAACCGAATTTAAGTTAATTTAAACAGATTAAAATAAACTCAAACTGATTAAAACGATGACGTCACACGTTTCTGAACTTTTTGTGCAACTATCTATCACCTAACAATACAAACGTATGTTATGTTAGCACGTTCCGTTGCTGAGATATGACTTAAAGGTCGAAAAACGTAATAATTCAAATATAATCGTAATATGACGTAACATTTGTCAACATGCCGCTAGAGGGCGCTATAACATTTTATGAAGTCAACGTTAACTTTGTTTTTACTTATAACCTAGCCAGCGCCTAACATCGTTTTAAATAAGTTTACATCGTTTTCCACTTTTAAATTATAATGCACTTCTGGTTTGGACCGGAAGGAAGGGTCAGGTCTTTTTGCATGTAATACAAATTATGAAGACCATGGATTAATCTATCAATTCTCCTAAAAATCTAAATCAGATCTCTTACAGTTGATTTTATATTGATTTTCAAAGATTAAATTTAGAAATATTTGGTTGCTTGTAATCTGACACTTGATGACGTCATCGTGACGTAATTAACAGAAAAGGTTTTAAGGTCTTTTCATTGTAACTTCCGGTTTGGTGACGTCATCAATAAATCTCTTTCTCAATATGTTCTTAGCACGAAGCTGATTATATATACACCGGTTATAAAGTAATTTCAGCAAACTTCGCCACACACATCAACAGATTATTCATTTTAACCATTTGTCAACCTGCCGCTAGAGGGCGCTATAACGTGTTATGATGTCGCCGGTAATTATTTTGAAAAGTTTATTCTAGCCAGACACTAACATCGTTGAAAGTAAGTTCATATCATTTTTCAGTTTTAAATTATAAGGCACTTCCGGTTTGGACCGGAAGGAAGGGTCACGTGATTTCACGCACATGAGTTGAAATGAAGATCTTTAATTATTCTATCTATTGCCACAAAAATCAAGTTTAGGCCTTTTGCGGTTGATTTGTTATTGATTTTCAAAGATTAAAGCAATTGCACCTTTAAGATGACGTCACGTGACCCCTGATGACGTCACCATGACGTATGTCTGCGAGACACGATTTTTCTATAGGGTCTTCACCTGGGTTAAGTTTTATGAAAATACGACTTTGTTTTCTGGTAAAAGTACTTGTGCAAAAAAACGTGTACAAAGTCTAAGCGACGTTTTAAGGTGTTAAGGTCTTTTCATTGTAACTTCCGGTTTGGTGACGTCATCAATAAATCTCTTTCTCAATATGTTCTTAGCACGAAGCTGATTATATACACCGGTTATGAAGTGATTTCAGCAAACTTCGCCACACACACCAACAAATTATGCATTTTAACCATTTTTCAACCTGCCGCTAGAGGGCGCTATAACGTGTTATGACGTCGCCGGTAATTTTTTGAAAAGTTTATTCTAGCCAGACACTAACATCGTTGAAATTAAGTTCATATCATTTTCCAGTTTTAAATTATAAGGCACTTCCGGTTTGGACCGGAAGGAAGGGTCACGTGATTTCACGCACATGAGATGAAATGAAGATCCTTAATTATTCTATCTATTGCCACAAAAATCAAGTTTAGGTCTTTTGCGGTTGATTTGTTATTGATTTTCAAAGATTAAATCAATTGCACCTTTAAGATGACGTCACGTGATCCCTGATGACGTCACCATGACGTATGTTTGCTAGGCACGAGCTTACTATGGGGTCTTCACTTGGGTTAAGTTTTATGGAAATATGACTTTGTTTTCTGGCAAAAGTACTTGTGCAAAAAAACGTGTACAAAGTCTATGGAGTTTAGGTTACTAAAAGAAAAAAAAAACAAAACTAGAACTACGTCTGTTCAAGGAACAGAACATAGGGCTTTTTCGTATTCCCATTTTTTTAGAGTATTTGTTTTCAAAAAAACCGAATTTAAGTTAATTTAAACAGATTAAAATAAACTCAAACTGATTAAAACGATGACGTCACACGTTTCTGAACTTTTTGTGCAACTATCTATCACCTAACAATACAAACGTATGTTATGTTAGCACGTTCCGTTGCTGAGATATGACTTAAAGGTCGAAAAACGTAATAATTCAAATATAATCGTAATATGACGTAACATTTGTCAACATGCCGCTAGAGGGCGCTATAACATTTTATGAAGTCAACGTTAACTTTGTTTTTACTTATAACCTAGCCAGCGCCTAACATCGTTTTAAATAAGTTTACATCGTTTTCCACTTTTAAATTATAATGCACTTCTGGTTTGGACCGGAAGGAAGGGTCAGGTCTTTTTGCATGTAATACAAATTATGAAGACCATGGATTAATCTATCAATTCTCCTAAAAATCTAAATCAGATCTCTTACAGTTGATTTTATATTGATTTTCAAAGATTAAATTTAGAAATATTTGGTTGCTTGTAATCTGACACTTGATGACGTCATCGTGACGTAATTAACAGAAAAGGTTTTAAGGTCTTTTCATTGTAACTTCCGGTTTGGTGACGTCATCAATAAATCTCTTTCTCAATATGTTCTTAGCACGAAGCTGATTATATATACACCGGTTATAAAGTAATTTCAGCAAACTTCGCCACACACATCAACAGATTATTCATTTTAACCATTTGTCAACCTGCCGCTAGAGGGCGCTATAACGTGTTATGATGTCGCCGGTAATTATTTTGAAAAGTTTATTCTAGCCAGACACTAACATCGTTGAAAGTAAGTTCATATCATTTTTCAGTTTTAAATTATAAGGCACTTCCGGTTTGGACCGGAAGGAAGGGTCACGTGATTTCACGCACATGAGTTGAAATGAAGATCTTTAATTATTCTATCTATTGCCACAAAAATCAAGTTTAGGCCTTTTGCGGTTGATTTGTTATTGATTTTCAAAGATTAAAGCAATTGCACCTTTAAGATGACGTCACGTGACCCCTGATGACGTCACCATGACGTATGTCTGCGAGACACGATTTTTCTATAGGGTCTTCACCTGGGTTAAGTTTTATGAAAATACGACTTTGTTTTCTGGTAAAAGTACTTGTGCAAAAAAACGTGTACAAAGTCTAAGCGACGTTTTAAGGTGTTAAGGTCTTTTCATTGTAACTTCCGGTTTGGTGACGTCATCAATAAATCTCTTTCTCAATATGTTCTTAGCACGAAGCTGATTATATACACCGGTTATGAAGTGATTTCAGCAAACTTCGCCACACACACCAACAAATTATGCATTTTAACCATTTTTCAACCTGCCGCTAGAGGGCGCTATAACGTGTTATGACGTCGCCGGTAATTTTTTGAAAAGTTTATTCTAGCCAGACACTAACATCGTTGAAATTAAGTTCATATCATTTTCCAGTTTTAAATTATAAGGCACTTCCGGTTTGGACCGGAAGGAAGGGTCACGTGATTTCACGCACATGAGATGAAATGAAGATCCTTAATTATTCTATCTATTGCCACAAAAATCAAGTTTAGGTCTTTTGCGGTTGATTTTTTATTGATTTTCAAAGATTAAATCAATTGCACCTTTAAGATGACGTCACGTGATCCCTGATGACGTCACCATGACGTATGTTTGCTAGGCACGAGCTTACTATGGGGTCTTCACTTGGGTTAAGTTTTATGGAAATATGACTTTGTTTTCTGGCAAAAGTACTTGTGCAAAAAAACGTGTACAAAGTCTATGGAGTTTAGGTTACTAAAAGAAAAAAAAACTAGAACTACGTCTGTTCAAGGAACAGAACATAGGGCTTTTTCGTATTCCCATTTTTTTAGAGTATTTGTTTTCAAAAAAACCGAATTTAAGTTAATTTAAACAGATTAAAATAAACTCAAACTGATTAAAACGATGACGTCACACGTTTCTGAACTTTTTGTGCAACTATCTATCACCTAACAATACAAACGTATGTTATGTTAGCACGTTCCGTTGCTGAGATATGACTTAAAGGTCGAAAAACGTAATAATTCAAATATAATCGTAATATGACGTAACATTTGTCAACATGCCGCTAGAGGGCGCTATAACATTTTATGAAGTCAACGTTAACTTTGTTTTTACTTATAACCTAGCCAGCGCCTAACATCGTTTTAAATAAGTTTACATCGTTTTCCACTTTTAAATTATAATGCACTTCTGGTTTGGACCGGAAGGAAGGGTCAGGTCTTTTTGCATGTAATACAAATTATGAAGACCATGGATTAATCTATCAATTCTCCTAAAAATCTAAATCAGATCTCTTACAGTTGATTTTATATTGATTTTCAAAGATTAAATTTAGAAATATTTGGTTGCTTGTAATCTGACACTTGATGACGTCATCGTGACGTAATTAACAGAAAAGGTTTTAAGGTCTTTTCATTGTAACTTCCGGTTTGGTGACGTCATCAATAAATCTCTTTCTCAATATGTTCTTAGCACGAAGCTGATTATATATACACCGGTTATAAAGTAATTTCAGCAAACTTCGCCACACACATCAACAGATTATTCATTTTAACCATTTGTCAACCTGCCGCTAGAGGGCGCTATAACGTGTTATGATGTCGCCGGTAATTATTTTGAAAAGTTTATTCTAGCCAGACACTAACATCGTTGAAAGTAAGTTCATATCATTTTTCAGTTTTAAATTATAAGGCACTTCCGGTTTGGACCGGAAGGAAGGGTCACGTGATTTCACGCACATGAGTTGAAATGAAGATCTTTAATTATTCTATCTATTGCCACAAAAATCAAGTTTAGGCCTTTTGCGGTTGATTTGTTATTGATTTTCAAAGATTAAAGCAATTGCACCTTTAAGATGACGTCACGTGACCCCTGATGACGTCACCATGACGTATGTCTGCGAGACACGATTTTTCTATAGGGTCTTCACCTGGGTTAAGTTTTATGAAAATACGACTTTGTTTTCTGGTAAAAGTACTTGTGCAAAAAAACGTGTACAAAGTCTAAGCGACGTTTTAAGGTGTTAAGGTCTTTTCATTGTAACTTCCGGTTTGGTGACGTCATCAATAAATCTCTTTCTCAATATGTTCTTAGCACGAAGCTGATTATATACACCGGTTATGAAGTGATTTCAGCAAACTTCGCCACACACACCAACAAATTATGCATTTTAACCATTTTTCAACCTGCCGCTAGAGGGCGCTATAACGTGTTATGACGTCGCCGGTAATTTTTTGAAAAGTTTATTCTAGCCAGACACTAACATCGTTGAAATTAAGTTCATATCATTTTCCAGTTTTAAATTATAAGGCACTTCCGGTTTGGACCGGAAGGAAGGGTCACGTGATTTCACGCACATGAGATGAAATGAAGATCCTTAATTATTCTATCTATTGCCACAAAAATCAAGTTTAGGTCTTTTGCGGTTGATTTGTTATTGATTTTCAAAGATTAAATCAATTGCACCTTTAAGATGACGTCACGTGATCCCTGATGACGTCACCATGACGTATGTTTGCTAGGCACGAGCTTACTATGGGGTCTTCACTTGGGTTAAGTTTTATGGAAATATGACTTTGTTTTCTGGCAAAAGTACTTGTGCAAAAAAACGTGTACAAAGTCTATGGAGTTTAGGTTACTAAAAGAAAAAAAAAAAAAAAAAACTAGAACTACGTCTGTTCGAGGAACAGAACATAGGGCTTTTTCGCATTCGCAATTTTTTAGATTAATTTTTTTTTTAATTTAAATTTTATACCATCAAAATAATTTAAAATCATCGAAAACGAATTTAAGTTAATTTAAACAGATTAAAATGAATCCAAACTGATTAAAACGATGACGTCAAACGTTTGTGAACATTTTGTGCAACTATCTATCACCTAACAATACAAACGTATGTTATGTTAGCACGTTCCGTTGCTGAGATATGACTTAAAGGTCGAAAAACGTAATAATTCAAATATAATCGTAATATGATGTAACATTTGTCAACATGCCGCTAGATGGCGCTATAACATTTTAAGAAGTCACCGTTAACTTGTTTGTTACTTACAACCTAGCCAGCGCCTAACATCGTTGAAAGTAAGTTCACATCGTTTTCCACTTTTAAATTATTATGCACTTCCGGTTTGGACCGGAAGAAAGGGTCATTTTTGTGTGCATGTAATACAAATTATGAAGACAATGGATTAATCTATCAATTTCCTTATAAAATTTAAATCAGATCTTTTACAGTTGATTTTATATTGATTTTCAAAGATTAAATCTAGAAATATTTGGTTGCTTGTAATCTGACATTTGATGACGTCATCGTGACGTAATTAACAGAAAGCTCGAGAGCTGTCTTTACTTTGCTATCTGATGCAAAAATCTGGATTATATCTATAGCGGTTGATTTTTAAGCGATTGTTTAAGGTTTAAAGGATTTTTCATTGTAACTTCCGGTTTGGTGACGTCATAAATATTTCTCCTTCCCAATATGGTCTAAGCACGAAGCTGATTATATACACCGGTTATAAAGTGGTTTCAGCAAACTTCGCCACACACATCAACAGATTATTCATTTTAACAACTTTTCAACCTGCCGCTAGAGGGCGCTATAACATATTATGACGTCGCCTGATTTTTTTTGGGAAAAGTTTATTCTAGCCTGACACTAACATCGTTGAAAGTAAGTTCATATCATTTTTCACTTTCAAATTATGAGGCACTTCCGGTTTGGACCGGAAGGAAGGGTCACGTGATTTTAAGCACACGAGATAAAATGAAGATTCTGGATTATTCTATCTGTTGCCACAAAAATCAAGTTTCGGTCTTTTGTGGTTGATCTGTTATTGATTTTTTTAAAGATTAAATCTATTACACCTTTAAGATAACGTCACGTGACCCTGATGACGTCTTCATCATGGCGTCTGTCGGCGAGACTGGAGTTCACTATAGGGTCTTCACCTGGGTCAAGTTTTATGGCAATGCGACTTTGTTTTTCCGTTAAAAGTGCTTGGAATTGAGCAAACAACGTTTACACAGTCTATGGGGTTGGATTGTGCGTAACCGAAAGCGTGTTTACCTACCTGTCGTACGCGGCGCCCTTCCCCTTGGGCAATTTGATGACGTCATCCTGTTTCACAGGTTGGCGGCGAGTGTCCTCTCTAGTGAGCTTACATGTGCATGTACATGTACGTACAATGTCAGTAGTGATACATGCGCTCAATACATAATACACTATCCCTGTATACGTACATGTACAAACATGTACATGTACATGTATATTATACGTGTGCCATGCACACATAAGGGGGCAATGCTTTTTGCACCTAGGCCAAAACGATTCAATTTCAAGGGTGCCGCAGGGTATGTCCAAGTTCGTCTTTTGCCAAAAAACACAGGGAAGTTCGAGAACTACCTTTACACTAACCTTTAGAGCAAAAATCAAGATTATATCTGTCAGGTTTATTTTTTTAGGAATTTTCATATGAAAAGAAGTTTTTTCATTGTAACTTCCGGTCTGGTGACGTCATCATTTTTTCTTCTCGTCGACTTGTTCCTAGCCTGAAGCTGATTAAATACACCGGTTATAAAGTGATTTCAGCAAACTTCGCCACACACATCAACAGATTATTCATTTTAACAATTTTTCAACCTGCCGCTAGAGGGCGCTATAACATGTTATGACGTCACCAGTATTTTTTTTGAAAAATACAATCTAGCCAGACACTAACAACGTTGAAAGTAAGTTCATATCATTTTTCAGTTTTAAATTATAAGGCACTTCCGGTTTAGACCGGAAGGAAAGGTCACGTGACTTCACGCACACGAGATAAATTTAAGATCTTGGGTCATTCTATCTATTGCCACAAAAATCAAGTTTCGGTCTTTTGCGGTTGATTTGTTATTGATTTTCAAAGATTAAATTAATTGCACCTTTAAGATGACGTCACGTGACCCCTGATGACGTCACCATGACGTATGTCTGTTAGGACCGAGCTCACCATAGGGTCTTCACTTGGGTAAAGTTTTGTTTGGATACGAATTTGTTGTCTATGAGAAGTGCTTGTGCAAAAAAACGTGTACAAAGTCTATGGGGTTTAGGTTACTAAAAGAAAAAAAAAAAAGAAAAAAAAAAATCAGAACAAAAACAAAGGCTTTTTCGCAAAATTTGCGAAAAAGCCAAAAAAAAAAGAAAAAAAAAAATCAGAACAAAAACAAAGGCTTTTTCGCAAAATTGCGAAAAAGCCAAAAAAAAAAAAAAAAAAAAGAAAAAAAAAAATCAGAACAAAAACAAAGGCTTTTTCGCAAAATTGCGAAAAAGCCAAAAAAAAAAAAAAGAAAAAAAAAAATCAGAACAAAAACAAAGGCTTTTTCGCAAAATTGCGAAAAAGCCAAAAAAAAAAAAAAAAAAAAAAAAAATCAGAACAAAAACAAAGGCTTTTTCGCAAAATTGCGAAAAAGCCAAAAAAAAAATCAGAACAGAAACAAAGGCTTTTTCGCAAAATTTGCGAAAAAGCCAAAAATAAAACAAACAGAACGAAAAGAAAGGGTTTTTCGCTTTTAAGCGAAAAACCCCCCAAAAAAAAAAAAAAAAAAAGAAAAAAAAAAACTTTAACGAAAACAAAAGCTGTTTCGGTGGAAAACCGAAACAGCTAAAAAAACTTTAACGAAAACAATAGCTGTTTCGGCTGAAATGCCGAAACAGCTAACTAGACATGTGTTTGTGGACAAACACAGAGCTGTTTCGAGTGTCTTACATTATTTTCAATATGTGTGTGTGGTGGTCTATGTGTGTGCCAAGTCTCAAGTCGATCAAATTTACGAAAGTGTCAAAGTCAATAGTCTAAAGAAAAACGTGTACAAAACCTATGAGGGAAAAATTGAACCTTTAACGTGACGTCACATGACCTTGAATGACGCAATCGTGCCGAATTTCTTTCAGAACCATCTGTGAGTGATGTACTAAAGGTATGCCAAGTCTCAAGTCGATCGGATTTACCAAAGTGCCAAAGTCAATAGTCTCAAGTAAAACGTGTACAAAACCTATGGGAAAAATTTCACCTTTAACGCGAAGTCACGTGACCTTGAATGGCGTAATCGCGACGAATTTCTTCTAGGACCGTCTTTGGGTGGTTGTCTAAATGTATGCCAAGCCTCAAGTCGATCGGATTTACCAAAGTGTCAAAGTGTATTGGCTGAAAAAACGTGTACAAATCCTATGAGAAAAAGTCTGAAAGTGGAAAAAAAAAAAAAAAACTAGAGATATGTCTGTTCAAGGAACAGAGCATATGGCTTTTTCGCATTTTTTTGTTGTATTGTTCATTACATTTATGATTTCATTTAATAAATTTCTGTATTTAATTTTTTCAAAACTGCAAATTTTAAATTATTAATTGGATTATATCTCTCGCGGTTAATTTTTAGAAATGTTTAAAGGTCTTTTAATTGTAATTTCCGGTCTAGTGACGTCATATTATTTTGTTTTTATCCGCCAACTTGTTCCTAACAAGATGCTGATTATAAATACCAATTATAAAGCGATTTGAGCAAACTGATCTCCACGAAAATGAACTGATTATTCATTTTAAACATTTTTCAACCTGCCACTAGAGGGCGTTATAACAATTTATGACGTCACCGGTAACTTTGTTTGTAGAGTGCAGGCTACCTAGAGACTATCATCGTTGAAAGTAAATTCATATCATTTTCAACTTTCAAATTATAAGGCACTTCCGGTTTGGACCGGAAGGAAGGGTCAAGTCATTTTGCATGTAATACGAATATGAAGACCCTGGATTATTCTATCAATTCCCGTTAAAATCTAAATCAGATCTGTTATATTTGATTTGATATTGATTTTCAAAGATTAAATCTACAAATCATTAGTTGCTTGCAATCTGATACTTGATGACGTCATCGTGACGTCATTAACATACAGCTCGAGAGCTGTCTGAACTTGTCTATTTAAAGCAAAAAAAAGAATTATATCTATCGCGGTTGATTTTTCAGCAATTATTTAAGGTTTAAAGGTCTTTTCATTGTAACTTTCGGTCTAGTGACGTCATATTTGTTTGTCTTCGCCAACTTGTTCCTAACAAGATGTTGATTATATAAACCAGTTATACAGTGATTTGAGCAAACTTCGCAAAACAAATCAACTGGGCCCAATTTCATAGCGCTGCTTATCAGTTAGCGGAAAAGTTGTGCTAACTTTAGCAGAAAAATTTGCTAACCTTAAGCGCTATTTCACGGCGTTTTTGTGCTAACGTTTGCGCGCGCATGGAGATTCTATTGTTACGTCACTGATTTAAGCAAATTTTTCCGCTAGGTTAAGCGTGCCTTTTGCTGTGCTTACTGCTTACGGTCCCCATGAAATAGACGGAGGCTCGGTTAGCAGAAAAGCGTGTGCTTAGCAGCGCTATGAAATTGGGCCCAGGTTATTCATTGTTAACAGTTTTCAAACTGCCGCTACAGGGCGCTGTAACATGTTATGGTGTTACCGGTATTTTTGTGTGAAAAGCACTACTAGCCAGAGACTAACATCGTTGAAACTAAGTTCACATTATGGTCCACTTTTAAATTATAAGCCACTTCCGGTTTCGACCGGAAAGAAGGGTCACGAGATTTCACGCACACGAGATAAAATGAAGATCATGGATTTAATATTATATCAATTCCCACAAACTTCAAGTTCCGATCATACGCGGTTGATTTTTTTATTAATTTTTAAACATTAAATCTATTGCACGTTTAAAACGACGTCACGTGACCCATGGTAACGTCATCACAACGTCTGTCCGCAAGGCACGAGTGCACTATAGAGTATTTACGGAGGTTAAGTTTGATGGGAATACCAATTTGTTTTCTGTTAAAAGTACTTGTGCAAAAGTTCGCGTACATCTATTATATGGTACAGTCAGTCCGCAGCGCACTGAAAAGCCGTTTCTTTTATGTGCGATTTATGCATGGCACTTTGTGCGTGACCTCGTTTTTGAATACTTAATGAGCTGGCGACAACGCCTGGAATTTGGTCCGAAACATCCGTTTTATTCACTGGCTGTCAATATTATGTATATTTTCTTTTGGATAAGGAAACATTTTGTTATATTATCAAATCAGATTGGAAATTATATGACATTTAGAGGGTGAAATTTATAACGTAAAAAAAGATCCCGAACCAACAAATTGACCTTTAAAAAAAGACGAATTTTGTCCATCTTCTGGCAGCGGCCACAACCCAATTTTACACTGATGTTAAAGATAATTTCATATTCTATCACAAAACTGTAGTTTTGGGGTTGATTTAACTTAGTCCAGTCAGGGCGCAGAAAATTATAACCTTCTCAATAAATTAACAAACGGAACATCCCGCCATGACAGTCCATAGTCTTCCTGCGCCCTCATTGGTCGAAAATGACGTCATTGAAAAAGGCTTCGTGGTAACGTGTAGTTCATGCACATTTCAATACGCAGTTGTTTTTTGTGTATTTTTTTAATTGTAAGCTCGAGCGAAAAGGATTTATCTGCTATTCAGGGTTTTTTTCTTTTTAACAGTGGACTGATTAAAAAATAATATTATTGCCTGCATAATACAATGTATACAGCCAAATAAACAAAAAACAAGCGACAAATGAAGTCGTTGTTTAAAATGTATTGATAACAATAACATTGATAAATACAAATGTTTACAACAATTTATATCTGTATTGTGAGGTTGGTTTATAAAAGAAACTGCACTTTTTATCTGAAACTTGAATTTTATCGCTTACATTAACATACCCTGTTGATGTTATATGGCTTGAATAAAATTGTTAAATTAAACCCTGAAATTGTTAAAACTTATTCATCTTTGGCATAATGTTCAATGTGCAAACCATTGAGATTTATTATAAAAGTAAATAAAGCTTGTTTTATCTTTGCTTGATGTTTTTGGCATAGTTTCTTTGGCATTAAATTATTGTAAATATTAAATTACAATGTATGCCCGCTTCTAACATTGCAAAAACAAAATATTTTAAATAAGACATAAATTTTGCTAATATAAATGTTAATGCACATAAATTATATCACTGATAATAGAAATAATACAATCTGCATTAATAAAGTTATATGCCGTTTGTGTCAAATTTACATTGTAGCTCAAAACTTTGTTGGCATAGTTTGGGGCATTATTATTTTGACAAACTGACCCGACTCGGCCAGACTCGGTTTTGATCTGTTTTAGCTGCATTGCGTTTGCACAACACTGACACAAAGTCATGTATATTATTTAAAACTAAAATACAAAACCTTTAAATCTACATGTACAAAGCACGTGCTGCATATCCACCAGTACATTTAAATCTTCAACTATTTTCAACACTTCTTTGGAAACCAAACTCTAGATCATTTGTCCCAACATGAATCATTACAAATACAATGTCAGGCCATGGAGGAATAAGAGCAGATGTCATGCTGATGAAGCAGATACTTTCTAAGGTCAGAAATTGTAGTACCGCGATGAGTCACTACCTGCAAATCAACCAACTTTAGTAGTGATGTTCTCTTTGAGATACTTTGTGAGAGAATATCCAAGGACAAGAGTTGCCTTTGGCCTTCTGTAGAGGCTCCTGACATGCTGGCAATGGCTGCGATGGCTGCGGTGGGCATGGTGGTGGGCATGGCCATGGTGGTGGACGAGTGCTACCTAGTATAAGAAACATATTGGAAGACAGAAATAGGAACTATGAAGTTTAGCACAATAATAGTAGTAACTAAATGTATTATTATTAAACAATTTGTTATAATTTTGAACAAAAACAAAGGCCTAAGTCGTTTTTATACATGAAAGAAACCTAACTTTATCATATAAATAAGGCTACTGTGCAATCACCATCGCATCTAGTGCATATCCAGCACATGTACACATGTGCTTGTGTGCATAATGAAATACATGTTCTGCGTACATGTATGTAAAGCCGAAAGACATGGCCAAAAAAGTTGAAATCGCGCGCACGAAAATCGTCGCAAAATACATGAAAAAAATGTCGCCACAGGCTAAATTGTATATCAAACGAAAGATCATTGCTTCTTTTATCAATGTGTAGTGATCATTTTTGGTAATATTTGTTAGTCCAGTCAGGGCGCAGAAACTAAACACACGACAAAAACATTTCTTGAAATTATACTCTAACTTCGAGTGAACAAAATTCTGCCAAAAACACACTGAATCTCGTCATATTTTATATCATTCGATTCAGAAAATCGTTCGCTTTCCACTTACCACGCCATCTTGGAAAATTACTGCTTCGTTTGCAACGTGTAGCTCGTGAAAACAAAGCGGTCGAACTCCTGCAATTACTCGCGTAAATCTCGTGGCCGATTTGCGATGCCGGCCCTGCAAATAAAGTTCGGGATATGACCTTATTAACGCGTGCGCTGCGGACTGACTGTGGTACGTGTATAATTCACGCGTAGTAGTTCTGCGTTGCCGAAGGCACGTTTACCTACCTGCCATAAGCGGCGCCCTTCCTCGTGGCCTATGTTGATGACTCTCGTGTTTCACATGTCACCGTACAAATGGATACCAGTGTCCCGCCTTCCCTTCTCTATTGTACAATGTGGGGAGCGTACTGACATCGTACGTGCAAGTACGCTCAATACTATGTACACGTATACTGGCGCCGTGCAATCAAGGACATAAAACATGAAATTTCAAGGGTGTCTCAGGGTATGTCCAAGTTCGCCTTTTGCTACAAAACACAGGGAAGTTTGAGAAGTACTTTTACATTAACCTTTAGAGCAAAAAACAAGATTATATCTGTCTGGGTTAATTTTTTAGGAATTTTTAAAGGAAAAGAGGTAATTTCATTATAACTTCCGGTCTGGTGACGTCATATTTTTTTCTTTCCGTCAACCTGTTCCTATCATGAAGCTGATTATATACATCAGTTATAAAGTGATTTGAACAAACTTCGCCACACACATCAACAGATTGTTCATTTCAAACATTTTTCAACCTGCCGCTAGAGGGCGCTAAAACAATTTATGATGTCACCGATCACTTTTTTGTAGAGCGCAGCCTAGCTAGAGACTAACATCGTTGAAAGTAAGTTCAAATCATTTTCCACTTTTAAATTATAAGCCACTTCCGGTTTGGACCGGAAGGAAGGGTCACGTGATTTTACGCACACGAGATAAAATGAAGACCCTTAATTATTCTATCGATTCCCACAAACATCTAGTTTCGGTCTTTCGCGGTTGATTTTGTATTGATTTTCAAAGATTAAATTATTAAAACTTTAAGATGACGTCACATGTCACGTGGTGACGTCATGATGACATCCGAGTTTTAGGCACTAGCTCAGTATGAGTTCCGAGTATGTGCAAAGTTTCAATGACATTGAAGTCTGTTTAATGACAAAAGTGACTGGCAGAATGAAACGTGTACAAAGTCTATGCGATTTATTGACGGAAGAACAAGAAGAAGAAGAAGAAACTAGAACTACGTCTGTTCGAGGAACAGAACATAGGGCTTTTTCGCTTTCGCAATTTTATAGATTAAATTTTTCAAAAATTGAACTTGTATACCATCAAAATAATTTAAAATCATCGAAAACTAATTTAAGTTAATTTAAACAGATTAAAATGAATCCAAACTGATTAAAACGATGACGTCACACGTTTGTGAACTTTTTGTGCAACTATCTATCACCTAACAATACAAACGTATGTTATGTTAGCACGTTCCGTTGCTGAGATATGACTTAAAGGTCGAAAAACGTAATAATTCAAATGTAATCGTAATATGATGTAACATTTGTCAACAAGCCGCTAGAGGGCGCTATAACATTTTAAGAAGTCACCGTTAACTTGTTTGTTACTTACAACCTAGCCAGCGCCTAACATCGTTGAAAGTAAGTTCCCATCGTTTTCCACTTTTAAATTATAATGCACTTCCGGTTTAGACCGGAAGGAAGGGTCAGGTTTTTTTGCATGTAATACAAATTATGAAGACCATGGATTAATCTATCAATTCCCTTAAAAATCTGAATCAGATCTCTTACAGTTGATTTTATATTGATTTTCAAAGATTAAATCTAGAAATATTTGGTTGCTTGTAATCTGACATTTGATGACGTCATCGTGACGTAATTAACAGAAAGCTCGAGAGCTGTCTTTACTTTGCTATCTGATGCAAAAATCTGGATTATATCTATAGTGGTTGATTTGTAAGCGATTGTTTAAGGTTTAAAGGATTTTTCATTGTAACTTCCGGTTTGGTGACGTCATAAATATTTCTCCTTCCCAATATGGTCTAAGCATGAAGCTGATTATATACACCGGTTATAAAGTGGTTTCAGCAAAATTCGCCACACACATCAACAGATTATTCATTTTAACCATTTTTCAACCTGCCGCTAGAGGGCGCTATAACATATTATGACGTCGCCTGATTTTTTTTGGAAAAGTTTATTCTAGCCAGACACTAACATCGTTGAAAGTAAGTTCATATCATTTTCACTTTCAAATTATGAGGCACTTCCGGTTTGGACCGGAAGGAAGGGTCACGTGATTTTAAGCACACGAGATAAAATGAAGATTCTGGATTATTATATCTATTGCCACAAAAATCAAGTTTCGGTCTTTTGTGGTTGATTTGTTATTTATTTTTAAAGATTAAATCAATTGCACCTTTAAGATGACGTCACGTGACCCCTGACGACGTAACCATGACGTATGTCTGCGAGACACGAGTTTACTATAGGGTCTTCATCTGGGTTAAGTTTTATGGAAATACGACTTTGTTTTTCGTTAAAAGTGCTGGGAATTGTGCAAACAACGTTCACAAAGTCTATGGGATTGGATTCTGCGTAGCCGAGAGCCTGTTTACCTACCTGTCGCACACGGCGCCCTTCCCCATAGGCAATTTGATGACGTCATCCTGTTTCGCTTGTTGGCGGCTAGTGTCCTCTTGGGTGAGCGTACATTTGCATGCACGTACGATGTCAGTAGTGATACATTCGCTCAATGCATAGTACACTATCAGTGTATACGTACGTACATATACAAGCATGTACACCCCTATTATACGTGTGCCAGGCACATATAAGGGGTCAATGCTTTATGCGCCTAGGCCAAAACGATTACATTTCAAGGGTGCCGCAGGGTATGTTCAAGTTCGTTTTTTGCCCCAAAACACAGGGAAGTTCGAGAACTACTTTTACATTAACCTTTAGAGCAAAAATCAAGATTGTATCTGTCAGGTTTAATTGTTTAGGAATTTTCAAAGGAAAAGGAGTCTTTTCATTCTAACTTCCGGTCTGGTGACGTCATAATTTTTTCTTCCCGTCAACTTGTTCCTAGCATGAAGCTGATTAAATACACCGGTTATAAAGTGATTTCAGCAAACTTCGCCACACACATCAACAGATTATTCATTTTAACAATTTTTCAAACTGCCGCTAGAGGGCGCTATAACATGTTATGACGTCACCAATATTTTTTTTGAAAAATACATTGTAGCCAGACACTAACATCGTTGAAAGTAAGTTCATATCATTTTTCACTTTTAAATTATGAGGCACTTCCGGTTTAGACCGGAAGGAAGGGTCACGTGATTTCACGCACACGAGATAAAATTAAGATCCTGGATTATTCTATCTATTGCCACAAAAATTTAGTTTCGGTCTTTTGCGGTTGATTTGTTATTGAATTTCAAAGATTAAATCAATTACACCTTTAAGATGACGTCACGTGACCCCTGATGACGTCACCATGACGTATTTCTGCGAGACACGAGTTCACTATAGGGTCTTCACCTGGGTTAAGTTTTATGTAAATACGACTTTGTTTTCTATTAAAAGTGACGGGCAGAAAAAACGTGTACAAAGTCTATGGGGTTTAGGTTACTAAAAGAAAAGAAAAAAGAAGAAGAAGAAGAAGAAGAAGAAGAAGAAGAAGAAAAAAAAAATCAGAACAGAAACAAAGGCTTTTTCGCAAAATTTGCGAAAAAGCCAATAAAACAAACAGAACGAAAAGAAAGGGTTTTTCGCTTTTAAGCGAAAACCCCCCCAAAAAAAAAAAAAACTAGACATGTGTTTGTGGACAAACACAGAGCTGTTTCGAGTGTCCAAAGTTACTTTCAATGTGTATGTGGTGGTCTTTTGTGTGTGCCAAGTCTCAAGTCGATCAGATTTACTAGTGTCAAAGTCAATAGTCTAAAGAAAAAACGTGTACAAAACCTATGGGGGAAAATTGAACCTTTAACGTGACGCCCCGTGACCTTGAATGACGTAATCGTGCCAAATTTCTCCTACGACCGTCTGTGGATAGTGGTCTATGTGTGTGCCAAGTCTCAAGTCGATCGGATATACTAAGTGTCAAAGTCAATAGTCTAAAGAAAAACGTGTACAAAACCTATGGGGGACAAATTAAACCTTTAACTTGACGTCACGTGACCTTGAATGGCGCAATCGTGCTGAATTTCTTTCAGAAATATCTGGTGGTGGTGTTCTGAGTATATGGCAAGTTTCAAGTCGGTTGGATTTACCAAAGTGTCAAATTTAATAGTCTGAGAAAAAACGTGTACAAAACCTATGGGGAAAATTTCACCTTTAACGCGAAGTCACGTGACCTTGAATGACGTAATCGCGACGAATTTCTTCTAGGACCGTCCTTGGGTGGTTGTCAAATTTAATAGTCTAAAGAAAAACGTGTACAAAACCTATGGGGGACAAATTAAACCTTTAACTTGACGTCACGTGACCTTGAATGGCGCAATCGTGCTGAATTTCTTTCAGAAATATCTGGTGGTGGTGTTCTGAGTATATGCCAAGTCTCAAGTCGATCGGATTTACCAAAGTGTCAAAGTGTATTGGCTGAAAAAACGTGTACAAATCCTATGGAAAAAAGTCTGAAAGTGGAAAAAAAAAAAAAAAAAACTAGACATGTGTTTGTGGACAAACACAGAGCTGTTTCGAGTGTCTTACATTATTTTCAATATGTGTGTGTGGTGGTCTATGTGTGTGCCAAGTCTCAAGTCGATCAGATTTACTAAAGTGTCAACGGCAATAGTCTAAAGAAAAACGTGTACAAAATCTATGGGGAAAAATGAAACTTTAACGTGACGCCCCGTGACCTTGAATGACGTAATCGTGCCAAATTTCTTTTAGGGCCGTCTGTAGATGGTGGTCTAAGTGTGTGCCAAGTCTCAAGTCGATCGGATTTACTACAGTGTCAAAGTCAACAGTCTAAACATAAACGTGTACAAAACCTAAGGGTGAAAAATGTGCACCTTTAATGTGACGTCACGTGACCTTGAATGACGCAATCGTGCCGAATTTTTTTCAGAAACATCTAGGGGTGGTGTTCTAAGTGTATGCCAAGTTTCAAGTCGGTCGGATTTACCAAAGTGTCAAAGTCAAAGGTCTGAAGGAAAACGTGTACAAAACCTATGGGGAAAATTTAACCTTTAACGCGAAGTCACGTGACCTTGAATGACGTAATCGCGACGAATTTCTTCTAGGACCGTCCTTGGGTGGTTGTCTAAGTGTATGCCAAGTTTCAAGTCGATCGGATTTCCCAAAGTGTCAAAGTGTATTGTCTGAACAAACGTGTACAAATCCTATGGGGAAAAAAAGGCAAAAAAAAACTAGACATGGGTTTGTGGACAAACACAGAGCTGTTTCGAGTGTCTAAAATTACTTTCAATATGTGTGTGGTGGTCTTTTGTGTGTGCCAAGTCTCAAGTCGATCAGATTTACTAAAGTGTCAAAGTATATATAGTCTAAAGACAAACGTGTACAAAACCTATGGGGGAAAAATTAAACCTTTAACGTGACGCCCCGTGACCTTGAATGACGTAATCGTGCCAAAATTCTCCTACGACCGTCTGTGGATGGTGTTCTATGTGTGTGCCCAGTCTCAAGTCGATCGGATTTACTAAAGTGTCAAAGTCAATAGTCTAAAGAAAAACGTGTACAAAACCTATGGGGGACAAATTAAACCTTTAACTTGACGTCACGTGACCTTGAATGACGCAATCGTGCTGAATTTCTTTCAGAAACATCTGGTGGTGGTGTTCTGAGTGTACGGCAAGTTTCAAGTCGGTCGGATTGACCAAAGTGTCAAATTTAATAGTCTGAAGAAAAACGTGTACAAAACCTATGGGGAAAATTTCACCTTTAACGCGAAGTCACGTGACCTTGAATGACGTAATCGCGACGAATTTCTTCTAGGACCGTCCTTGGGTGGTTGTCTAAGTGTATGCCAAGTCTCAAGTCCATCGGATTTACCAAAGTGTCAAAGTGTATTGTCTGAACAAACGTGTACAAATCCTATGGAGAACAAAAGGCAAAAAAAAAAAAAAAAAAAACTAGACATGTGTTTGTGGACAAACACAGAGCTGTTTCGAGTGTCTTACATTATTTTCAATATGTGTGTGTGGTGGTCTATGTGTGTGCCAAGTCTCAAGTCGATCAGATTTACTAAAGTGTCAACGGCAATAGTCTAAAGAAAAACGTGTACAAAATCTATGGGGAAAAATGAAACTTTAACGTCACGCCCCGTGACCTGGAATGACGTAATCGTGCCAAATTTCTTTTAGGGCCGTCTGTAGATGGTGGTCTAAGTGTGTGCCAAGTCTCAAGTCGATCGGATTTACTACAGTGTCAAAGTCAACAGTCTAAACATAAACGTGTACAAAACCTATGGGTGAAAAATGTGCACCTTTAATGTGACGTCACGTGACCTTGAATGACGCAATCGTGCCGAATTTTTTTCAGGAACATCTAGGGGTGGTGTTCTAAGTGTATGCCAAGTTTCAAGTCGGTCGGATTTACCAAAGTGTCAAAGTCAAAGGTCTGAAGGAAAACGTGTACAAAACCTATGGGGAAAATTTAACCTTTAAAGCGAAGTCACGTGACCTTGAATGACGTAATCGCGACGAATTTCTTCTAGGACCGTCCTTGGGTGGTTGTCTAAGTGTATGCCAAGTTTCAAGTCGATCGGATTTCCCAAAGTGTCAAAGTGTATTGTCTGAACAAACGTGTACAAATCCTATGGGGGAAAAAAAGGCAAAAAAAAAACTAGACATGTGTTTGTGGACAAACACAGAGCTGTTTCGAGTGTCTTACATTATTTTCAATATGTGTGTGTGGTGGTCTATGTGTGTGCCAAGTCTCAAGTCGATCAAATTTACGAAAGTGTCAAAGTCAATAGTCTAAAGAAAAACGTGTACAAAACTTATGGGGGACAAATTGAACCTTTAACGTGACGTCACGTGACCTTGAATGACGCAATCGTGCCGAATTTCTTCCAGAACCATATATGAGTGATGTTCTAAGTGTGTGCCAAGTCTCAAGTCGATCAAATTTACGAAAGTGTCTAAGTCCTAGTCTAAAGAAAAACGTGTACAAAACCTATGGGGGAAAAAATTGAAACTTTAACTTGACGTTACGTGACCTTGAATGACGCAATCGTGCCGAATTTCTTCCAAGACCATCTGTGGGTGATGTTCTAAGTGTATGCCAAGTTTTAAGTCGGTCGGATGTACCAAAGTGTCAAAGTCAATAGTGTGAAGAAAAACGTGTACAAAACCTATGGGGAAAATTTAACCTTTAACGCAAAGTCACGTGACCTTGAGTGACATAATCGTGCCGAATTTCTTCTAGGACCGTCTGGGGGTGGTGTTTTAAGTGTATGCTAAGTTTCAAGTCGGTCGCATTTACCAAAGTGTCAAAGACAATAGTATTAAGAAAAACGTGTACAAAACCTATGGGAAAAATTTCACCTTTAACGCGAAGTCACGTGACCTTGAGTGACGTAATCACGGCGAATTTCTTCTAGGACCGTCCTTGTGTGGTTGTCTAAATGTATGCCAAGTTTCAAGTCGATCGGATGGACCAAAGTACCTAAGTGACCTGTCTGAACAAACGTGTACAAATCCTATGGAGAAAATTCTGAAAAAGAAAAAAAAAAAAAAGAAAAAAAAAACTTTAACGATTACAAAAGCTGTTTCGGTGAAAAACCGAAACAGCTAAAAAAAAAAAACTAGACATGTGTTTGTGGACAAACACAGAGCTGTTTCGAGTGTCTTACATTATTTTCAATATGTGTGTGTGGTGGTCTATGTGTGTGCCAAGTCTCAAGTCGATCAGATTTACTAAAGTGTCAACGGCAATAGTCTAAAGAAAAACGTGTACAAAATCTATGGGGAAAAATGAAACTTTAACGTGACGCCCCGTGACCTTGAATGACGTAATCGTGCCAAATTTCTTTTAGGGCCGTCTGTAGATGGTGGTCTAAGTGTGTGCCAAGTCTCAAGTCGATCGGATTTACTACAGTGTCAAAGTCAACAGTCTAAACATAAACGTGTACAAAACCTATGGGTGAAAAATGTGCACCTTTAATGTGACGTCACGTGACCTTGAATGACGCAATCGTGCCGAATTTTTTTCAGAAACATCTAGGGGTGGTGTTCTAAGTGTATGCCAAGTTTCAAGTCGGTCGGATTTACCAAAGTGTCAAAGTCAAAGGTCTGAAGGAAAACGTGTACAAAACCTATGGGGAAAATTTAACCTTTAACGCGAAGTCACGTGACCTTGAATGACGTAATCGCGACGAATTTCTTCTAGGACCGTCCTTGGGTGGTTGTCTAAGTGTATGCCAAGTTTCAAGTCGATCGGATTTCCCAAAGTGTCAAAGTGTATTGTCTGAACAAACGTGTACAAATCCTATGGGGAAAAAAAGGCAAAGAAAAAAAAAATAAAACTAGACATGTGTTTGTGGACAAACACAGAGCTGTTTCGAGTGTCCAAAGTTACTTTCAATGTGTATGTGGTGGTCTTTTGTGTGTGCCAAGTCTCAAGTCGATCAGATTTACTAGTGTCAAAGTCAATAGTCTAAAGAAAAACGTGTACAAAACCTATGGGGGAAAATTGAACCTTTAAAGTGACGCCCCGTGACCTTGAATGACGTAATCGTGCCAAGTTTCTCCTACGACCGTCTGTGGATAGTGGTCTATGTGTGTGCCAAGTCTCAAGTCGATCGGATTTACTAAGTGTCAAAGTCAATAGACTAAAGAAAAACGTGTACAAAACCTATGGGGGAAAAATTAAACCTTTAACTTGACGTCACGTGACCTTGAAAGACGCAATCGTGCTGAATTGCTTTCAGAAACATTTGGTGGTGGTGTTCTGAGTATATGGCAAGTTTCAAGTCGGTCGGATTTACCAAAGTGTCAAATTCAATAGTCTGAAGAAAAACGTGTACAAAACCCTTGGGGAAAATTTCACCTTTAACGCGACGTCACGTGACTTTGAATGACACAATCGAGCCAAATTTCTTCTAGGACCATCTGTGGGTGGAGGTCTAAGTGTATACCAAGTCTCAAGTCGATTGGATTTACTAAAGTGTCAAAGTCAATAGTCTAAAGAAAAACGTGTACAAAACCTATGGGGGAAAATTGAACCTTTAACGTGACACCCCGTAACCTTGAATGACGTAATCGTGCCAAATTTCTTCTACGACCGTCTGTGGATGGTGGTCTATGTGTGTGCCAAGTCTCAAGTCGATTGGATTTACTAAAGTGTCAAAGTCAATAGTCTAAAGAAAAACGTGTACAAAACCTACGGGGGACAAATTAAACCTTTAACTTGACGTCACGTGACCTTGAATGACGCAATCGTGCTGAATTTCTTTCAGAACCATCTGGTGGTGGTGTTCTGAGTGTATGGCAAGTTTTAAGTCGGTCGGATTGACCAAAGTGTCAAATTCAATAGTCTGAAGAAAAACGTGTACAAAACCTATGGGAAAAATTTCACCTTTAACGCTAAGTCACGTGACCTTGAATGACGTAATCGCGACGAATTTCTTCTAGGACCGTCCTTGGGTGGTTGTCTAAGTGTATGCCAAGTCTCAAGTCCATCGGATTTACCAAAGTGTCAAAGTGTATTGTCTGAACAAACGTGTACAAATCCTATGGAGAACAAAAGGCAAAGAAAAAAAAAAAAACTAGACATGTGTTTGTGGACAAACACAGAGCTGTTTCGAGTGTCTTACATTATTTTCAATATGTGTGTGTGGTGGTCTATGTGTGTGCCAAGTCTCAAGTCGATCAGATTTACTAAAGTGTCAACGGCAATAGTCTAAAGAAAAACGTGTACAAAATCTATGGGAAAAAATGAAACTTTAACGTGACGCCCCGTGACCTTGAATGACGTAATCGTGCCAAATTTCTTTTAGGGCCGTCTGTAGATGGTGGTCTAAGTGTGTGCCAAGTCTCAAGTCGATCGGATTTACTACAGTGTCAAAGTCAACAGTCTAAACATAAACGTGTACAAAACCTATGGGTGAAAAATGTGCACATTTAATGTGACGTCACGTGACCTTGAATGACGCAATCGTGCCGAATTTTTTTCAGAAACATCTAGGGGTGGTGTTCTAAGTGTATGCCAAGTTTCAAGTCGGTCGGATTTACCAAAGTGTCAAAGTCAAAGGTCTGAAGGAAAACGTGTACAAAACCTATGGGGAAAATTTAACCTTTAACGCGAAGTCACGTGACCTTGAATGACGTAATCGCGACGAATTTCTTCTAGGACCGTCCTTGGGTGGTTGTCTAAGTGTATGCCAAGTTTCAAGTCGATCGGATTTCCCAAAGTGTCAAAGTGTATTGTCTGAACAAACGTGTACAAATCCTATGGGGAAAAAAAGGCAAAGAAAAAAAAAAAAAAAACTAGACATGTGTTTGTGGACAAACACAGAGCTGTTTCGAGTGTCTAAAGCTACTTTCAATGTGTATGTGGTGGTTTTTTGTGTGTGCCAAGTCTCAAGTCGATCAGATTTACTAGTGTCAAAGTCAATAGTCTAAAGAAAAACGTGTACAAAACCTATGGGGGAAAATTGAACCTTTAACGTGACGCCCCGTGACCTTGAATGACGTAATCGTGCCAAATTTCTCCAACGACTGTCTGTGGATAGTGGTCTATGTGTGTGCCAAGTCTCAAGTCGATCGGATTTACTAAGTGTCAAAGTCAATAGTCTAAAGAAAAACGTGTACAAAACCTATGGGGGACAAATTAAACCTTTAACTTGACGTCACGTGACCTTGAATAACGCAATCGTGCTGAATTTCTTTCAGAAACATCTGGTGGTACTGTTCTGAGTGTATGGCAAGTTTCAAGTCGGTCGGATTTACCAAAGTGTCAAATTCAACAGTCTGAAGAAAAACGTGTACAAAACCTATGGGGAAAATTTCACCTTTAACGCGAAGTCACGTGACCTTGAATGACGTAATCGCGACGAATTTCTTCTAGGACCGTCCTTGGGTGGTTGTCTAAGTATATGCCAAGTCTCAAGTCCATCGGATTTACCAAAGTGTCAAAGTGTATTGGCTGAAAAAACGTGTACAAATTCTATGGGAAAAAGTCTGAAAGTGGAAAAAAAAAAAAAGAAAAAAAAAAAAAACTTTAACGAAAACAAAAGCTGTTTCGGTGAAAAACCGAAACAGCTAAAAAAAAAAAAAAAAAAAAAAAAAACTAGACATGTGTTTGTGGACAAACACAGAGCTGTTTCGGGTGTCTAACATTACTTTCTATATGTGTATCTGATGATGGTCTTTGTGTGTGCCCAGTCTGAAGAGAATTGGATTTACACAATTGCCAAAGATATATTAGTTGAAAAAACGTGTACAAATCCTTTGGCCCCAATCAGACATGTACTTTCAGAGTTAGAGGGTCTTAAAAAACTACACATTTAATGTGACGTCACATGACCCGCGATGACGTCATCTTGATTATTTTTTTCTTGGCCCTCCTAAGGATGGTGGTCGAGGTCTGTGCTAAGTCTCAATTCGATCGAATTGACAGAAGTGTCAAATTCAATATTTTGAAGAAAAACGTGTACAAAACCTATGGAGAAAACTGTACCTTTAATGTGACGTCACATGACACCCGATGATGTCATAATTACGCCATCTTAATTTTCGTCTATAACACATCCTGGAATACTTGCAAACCAAGTTTGACCCCAACCGGACTTGTACTTTCAGAGTTAGAGGATCTTAAAAACTACACCTTTAATGTGACGTCACATGACCCCCGATGACGTAATCATGACGATTTTCCTCTTGGCCCTCCTGAGGATGGTGGTTGAGGTTTATATTAACTCTAAAGTCAATCGGATTGACCAAAGTGTCAAATTCAATAGTCTGAAGAAAAACGTGTACAAAACCTATGGGGAAAAATTGCACCTTTAACGTGACGTCACGTGACCATGAATGACGTAATCGCGACGAATTTCTTCTAGGACCGTCCTTGGGTGGTTGTCTAAGTGTATGCCAAGTCTCAAGTCCATCGGATTTACCAAAGTGTCAAAGTGTATTGTCTGAACAAACGTGTACAAATCCTATGGAGAACAAAAGGCAAAAAAAAAAAAAAAAAAAAAAAAAAAAAAAAAACCAGAACGAAAACAATAGCTGTTTCGGTGAAAAACCGAAACAGCTAAAAAAAAAAAAAAAAAAAAACCAGAACGAAAACAAAAGCTGTTTCGGTGAAAAACCGAAACAGCTAAAAAAAAAAAAAAAAAAAAAAAAAAAAAAAAAAAAAAAAAAAAAAAAACCAGAACGAAAACAATAGCTGTTTCGGTGAAAAACCGAAACAGCTAAAAAAAAAAAAAAAAAAAAAAAAAAAAAAAAAAAAAAAAAAAAAACCAGAACGAAAACAAAAGCTGTTTCGGTGAAAAACCGAAACAGCTAAAAAAAAAAAAAAAAAAAAAAAAAAACCAGAACGAAAACAATAGCTGTTTCGGTGAAAAACCGAAACAGCTAAAAAAAAAAAAAAACTTTAACGAAAACAAAAGCTGTTTCGGTGAAAAACCGAAACAGCTAAAAAAAAAAAAACTAGACATGTGTTTGTGGACAAACACAGAGCTGTTTCGAGTGTCTTACATTATTTTCAATATGTGTGTGTGGTGGTCTATGTGTGTGCCAAGTCTCAAGTCGATCAAATTTACGAAAGTGTCAAAGTCAATAGTCTGAAGAAAAACGTGTACAAAACCTATGGGGGGAAAATTGAATCTTTAAGGTGACGTCACGTGACCTTGAATGACGCAATCGTGCCGAATTTCTTTCAGGAACATCTGGGGGTGGTGTTCTAAGTGTATGCCAAGTTTCAAGTCGGTCGGATTGTCCAAAGTGTCAAATTCAATAGTCTGAAGAAAAACGTGTACAAAACCTATGGGAAAAATTTCACCTTTAACGCTAAGTCACGTGACCTTGAATGACGTAATCGCGACGAATTTCTTCTAGGACCGTCCTTGGGTGGTTGTCTAAGTGTATGCCAAGTCTCAAGTCCATCGGATTTACCAAAGTGTCAAAGTGTATTGTCTGAACAAACGTGTACAAATCCTATGGAGAACAAAAGGCAAAAAAAAAAAAAAAAAAAAAAAACTAGACATGTGTTTGTGGACAAACACAGAGCTGTTTCGGGTGTCAAAAATGTCTTTCATTATGTGTGTGTGGTGGTCTAAGTGTGTACAAAGTCTAAAGTCGATCGGATTTATCAAAGTGCCAAAGATATTTGTTGAAAAAAAACGTGTACAAATCCTATGGGAAAAACTGAACCTTTAATGTGACGTCACATGACCCACGATGAAGTCATCGTGACATTACCCCGATTTTTGTCTATAACACATCCCGGAATACCTGTATACTAAGTTTGGCCCCAATCGGACATGTACTTTCAGAGGTCCTAAAAACTGCACATTTAATGTGACGTCACATGACAACCGATGACGTCATCGTGATTAATTTCCTCTTGGTCATTCTGGGGATGGGGGTCGAGGTGTGTGCCAAGTCTCAAGTCGATCAGATTTACCAAAGTGTCAATGTTAATAGTCTAAATAGAACGTGTACAAAACCTATGGGGGGAAATTTGAACCTTTAACGTGACGTCACGTGACCTTGAAAGACGCAATCGTGCTGAATTTCTTTAAGGAACATCTGGTGGTGGTGTTCTGAGTATATGGCAAGTTTCAAGTCGGTCGGATTTACCAAAGTGTCAAATTCAATAGTCTGAGGAAAAACGTGTACAAAACCTATGGGGAAAATTTCACCTTTAACGCGAAGTCACGTGACCTTGAATGACGTAATCGCGACGAATTTCTTCTAGGACCGTCCTTGGGTGGTTGTCTAAGTGTATGCCAAGTCTCAAGTCGATCGGATTTACCAAAGTGTCAAAGTGTATTGGCTGAAAAAACGTGTACAAATCCTATGGGAAAAAGTCTGAAAGTGGAAAAAAAAAAGAAAAAAAAAAAAAACTTTAACGAAAACAAAAGCTGTTTCGGTGAAAAACCGAAACAGCTAAAAAAAAATAGACATGTGTTTGTGGACAAACACAGAGCTGTTTCGAGTGTCTAAAATTACTTTCAATATGTGTGTGGTCGTTTTTTGTGTGTGCCAAGTCTCAAGTCGATCAGATTTACTAAAGTGTCAAAGGTAATAGTCTAAAGAAAAACGTGTACAAAACCTAACGGAAAAAAATAGAAACTTTAACGTGACGCCCCGTGACCTTGAATGACGTAATCGTGCCGAATTTCTTCTAGGGCCGTCTGTGGATGGTGGTCTCAGTGTGTGCCAAGTTTCAAGTCGATCGGATTTACTAAAGTGTCAAAGTCAATAGTCTAAAGAAAAACGTGTACAAAACCAATAGGAGAAAAATGTGAACCTTTAATGTGACGTCACATGACACCCGATGATATCATCACAATGTCATCTTAATTTTCGTCTATAACACATCCCGGAATACCTGAATACTAAGTTTGACCCTAATTGGACTTGTACTTCCAGAGATAGAGGGTCTTAAAAACTACACCTTTAATGTGACGTCACATGACCCACGATGATGTCATCATGACGTCACCCTGATTTTCGTCTATAACACATCCTGGAATACTTGCATACCAAGTTTGACCCCAATCGGGCCTGTACTTCCAGAGATAGAGGGGCCTAACAACTGCACCTTTAATGTGACGTCACATGACCCACGATGACGTCATCGTGACGATTTTTCCCTTGGCCCTCCTGGGGATGGTGGTTGAGGTGTGTGCTAAGTCTGAAGTCGATAAAATTTACGAAAATTTCAAAGTTAATATTCTGAAGAAAAACGTGTACAAAACCTATGGGGGAATAATTTTCACATTTAACGTGACGTCACGTGACCTTGAAAGACGCAATCGTGCCGAATTTCTTCCAATATCATTTGTGGGTGGTGTTCTAAGTTTATGCCAAGTCTCAAGTCGGTCGGATTTACCGAAGTGCCAAAGTCAATAGTCTGAATAAAAACGTGTACAAAACCAATGGGAGAAAAATGTGAACCTTTAATGTGACGTCACGTGACCTTGAATGACGCAATCGTGCCGAATTTCTTCTAGGACCGTCTGTGAATGGTGGTCTAAGTGTGTGCCAAGTCTCAAGTCGATCGGATTTACTAAAGTGTCAAAGTCAATAGTCTAAACAAAAACGTGTACAAAACCAATGGGAGAAAAATGTGAACCTTTAATGTGACGTCACGTGACCTTGAATGACGCAATCGTGCCGAATTTATTTCAGAAACATCTGGGGGTGGTATTCTAAGTGTATGCCAAGTTTCAAGTCGGTCGGATTTACCGAAGTGCCAAAGTCAATAGTCTAAAGAAAAACGTGTACAAAACCTATGGGGACAAATTGAACCTTTAACGTGACGTCACGTGACCTTGAATGACGCAATCGTGCCAAATTTCTTCTAGGACCATCTGTGGGTGGTGTTCTAAGTGTATGCCAAGTCTTAAGTCGATCGGGTTTACCAAAGTGCCAAAGTGTATTGGCAGAACAAACGTGTGTAAATCCTATGGGTAAAAACACTGAAAGTGGAAAAAAAAAAAACTAGACATGTGTTTGTGGACAAACACAGAGCTGTTTCGAGTGTCTTACATTACTTTCAATATGTGTGTGTGGTGGTCTATGTGTGTGTCAAGTCTCAAGTCGATCAAATTTACGAAAGTGTCAAAGTCAACAGTCTAAAGAAAAACGTGTACAAAACCTATGGGGGAAAATTGAACCTTTAACGTGACGCCCCGTGACCTTGAATGACGTAATCGTGCCAAGTTTCTCCTACGACCGTCTGTGGATAGTGGTCTATGTGTGTGCCAAGTCTCAAGTCGATCGGATTTACTAAGTGTCAAAGTCAATAGACTAAAGAAAAACGTGTACAAAACCTATGGGGGAAAAATTAAACCTTTAACTTGACGTCACGTGACCTTGAATGACGCAATCGTGCTGAATTTCTTTCAGAAACATTTGGTGGTGGTGTTCTGAGTATATGGCAAGTTTCAAGTCGGTCGGATTTACCAAAGTGTCAAATTCAATAGTCTGAAGAAAAACGTGTACAAAACCTATGGGGAAAATTTCACCTTTAACGCGAAGTCACGTGACCTTGAATGACGTAATCGCGACGAATTTCTTCTAGGACCGTCCTTGGGTGGTTGTCTAAGTGTATGCCAAGTCTCAAGTCGATCGGATTTACCAAAGTGTCAAAGTGTATTGGCTGAAAAAACGTGTACAAATCCTATGGAAAAAAGTCTGAAAGTGGAAAAAAAAAAGAAAAAAAAACTAGACATGTGTTTGTGGACAAACACAGAGCTGTTTCGAGTGTCCAAAGTTACTTTCAATGTGTATGTGGTGGTCTTTTGTGTGTGCCAAGTCTCAAGTCGATCAGATTTACTAGTGTCAAAGTCAATAGCCTAAAGAAAAACGTGTACAAAACCTATGGGGGAAAATTGAACCTTTAACGTAACGCCCCGTGACCTTGAATGACGTAATCGTGCCAAATTTCTCCTACGACCGTCTGTGGATAGTGGTCTATGTGTGTGCCAAGTCCCAAGTCGATCGGATTTACTAAGTGTCAAAGTCAATAGTCTAAAGAAAAACGTGTACAAAACCTATGGGGGACAAATTAAACCTTTAACTTGACGTCACGTGACCTTGAATGACGCAATCGTGCTGAATTTCTTTCAGAAAAATCTGGTGGTGGTGTTCTGAGTTTATGGCTAGTTTCAAGTCGGTCGGATTTACCAAAGTGTCAAATTCAATAGTCTGAGGAAAAACGTGTACAAAACCTATGGGGAAAATTTCACCTTTAACGCGAAGTCACGTGACCTTGAATGACGTAATCGCGACGAATTTCTTCTAGGACCGTCCTTGGGTGGTTGTCTAAGTGTATGCCAAGTCTCAAGTCGATCGGATTTACCAAAGTGTCAAAGTGTATTGGCTGAAAAAACGTGTACAAATCCTATGGGAAAAAGTCTGAAAGTGGAAAAAAAAAAAAAAAAAAAGAAAAAAAAAAAAAACTTTAACGAAAACAAAAGCTGTTTCGGTGAAAAACCGAAACAGCTAAAAAAGCTTTAACGAATACAAAAGCTGTTTCGGTGAAAAACCGAAACAGCTAAAAAAAAAAAAACTAGAAATGTGTTTGTGGACAAACACAGAGCTGTTTCGCATGTCTAAAATGACTTTCAATATTTGGGTGGTGGTCTAAGTGTCTGCCAAGTCTAAAGTCGATCGAATTTAGTGCCAAAGATATATTGGTTGAAAAAAACGTGTACAAATCCTATGGGCAAAATTAAACCTTTAATGTGACGTCACATGACACCCGATGATGCCATCATGATGTCATCTTAATTTACGTCTATAACACATTCTGGAATACTTGCATACCAAGTTTGGCCCCAATCAGACATGTACTTCCAGAGATAGAGGGTCCTAAAATCTGCCCCTTTAATGTGACGTCACATGACCCACGATGACGTTACCCTGACGATTTTCCCCTTGGCCCTCCTGGGTTTGATGGTCGAGGTGTGTGCTAAGTCTGAAGTCGATCGGATTTACCAAATTGTCAAATTCAATATTTTGAAGAAAAACGTGTACAAAACCTATGGAGAAAATTGAACCTTTAATGTGACGTCACATGACACCCGATGATGTCATAATTACGTCATCTTAATTTTCGTCTATAACACACCCTCGAATGCTTGCAAACCAAGTTTGACCCCAACCGGACTTGTACTTTCAGAGTTAGAGGGTCTTAAAAACTACACCTTTAATGTGACGTCACATGACCCGCGATGACGTCATCTTGATAATTTTTTTCTTGGCCCTCCTAAGGATGGTGGTCGAGGTCTGTGCTAAGTCTCAAGTCGATCGAATTTGCAGAAGTGTCAAATTCAATATTTTGAAGAAAAACGTGTACAAAACCTATGGAGAAAACTGTACCTTTAATGTGACGTCACATGACACCCGGTGATTTCATAATTACGTCATCTTAATTTTCGTCTATAACACATCCTCAAATACTTGCAAACCAAGTTTGACCCCAACCGGACTTGTACTTTCAGAGTTAGAGGGTCTTAAAAACTACACCTTTAATGTGACGTCACATGACCCGCGATGACGTCATCTTGATTATTTTTTTCTTGGACCTCCTGGGGATGGTGGTCGAGGTGTGTGCTAAGTTTCAAGTCAATCGGATTCACCAAACTGTCAAATTAAATAGTCTGAAGAAAAACGTGTACAAAACCTATGGGGGAAAATTGCACCTTTAACGTGACGTCACGTGACCAAGAATTATGTAATCGCGACGAATTTGTTCTAGGACCGTCCTTGGGTGGTTGTCTAAATGTATGCCAAGTCTCAAGTCGATCGGATTTACCAAAGTGTCAAAGTGTATTGGCAGAAAAAACGTGTACAAATCCTATGGGAAAAAGTGACAAAAAAAAAAAAAACTAGAGATATGTCTGTTCAAGGAACAGAGCATATGGCTTTTTCGCATTTTTTTTTTGTATTGTTCATTACATTTATGATTTCATTTAATAAATTTCTTTATTTAATTTTTTCAAAACTGCAAATTTTAAATTATTAATTGGATTATATCTCTCGCGGTTAATTTTTTGAAATGTTTAAAGGTCTTTTAATTGTAATTTCCGGTCTAGTGACGTCATATTATTTTGTTTTTATCCGCCAACTTGTTCCTAACAAGATGCTGATTATAAATACCAATTATAAAGCGATTTGAGCAAACTGATCGCCACGAAAATGAACTGATTATTCATTTTAAACATTTTTCAACCTGCCACTAGAGGGCGTTATAACAATTTATGACGTCACCGGTAACTTTGTTTGTAGAGTGCAGGCTACCTAGAGACTATCATCGTTGAAAGTAAATTCATATCATTTTCAACTTTCAAATTATAAGGCACTTCCGGTTTGGACCGGAAGGAAGGGTCAAGTCATTTTGCATGTAATATGAAGACCCTGGATTATTCTATCAATTCCCGTTAAAATCTAAATCAGATCTGTTACATTTGATTTGATATTGATTTTCAAAGATTAAATCTACAAATCATTAGTTGCTTGCAATCTGATACTTGATGACGTCATCGTGACGTCATTAACCAGTTCGCGCCGGATGACGAATATAAACGCAAAAATTTCCCCAAATTCAAAACGGATGACGAATATATACGCCAAGTTCAAGTTCGGAAATATATGTCAGCAGCGCGCAAGGCCGGAAATGCGTGGGTGTGCTACCCAGCACTATAGGCCTGAACACACTTCGGATCGAGTTTCGTTAAAAATAATCCCGCCCGTCGGCTCGGCGATGTTAAAATAATCCCGGCGCGAACTGGTTAACATACAGCTCGAGAGCTGTCTGAACTTGTCTATTTAAAGCAAAAAAAAGAATTATATCTATCGCGTTGATTTTTCAGCAATTATTTAAGGTTTAAAGGTCTTTTCATTGTAACTTTCGGTCTAGTGACGTCATATTTTTTTGTCTTCGCCAACTTGTTCCTAACAAGATGTTGATTATATGAACCAGTTATACAGTGATTTGAGCAAACTTCGCAAAACAAATCAACTGGTTATTCATTGTTAACAGTTTTCAAACTGCCGCTAGAGGGCGCTGTAACATGTTATGGCGTTACCGGTATTTTTGTGTGAAAAGCACTACTAGCCAGAGACTAACATCGTTGAAACTATAAGTTCACATTATGGTCCACTTTTAAATTATAAGCCACTTCCGGTTTCGACCGGAAAGAAGGGTCACGGGATTTCACGCACACGAGATAAAATGAAGATCATGGATTTAATATTATATCAATTCCCACAAACTTCAAGTTCCGATCATACGCGGTTGATTTTTTTATTAATTTTCAAACATTAAATCTATTGCACGTTTAAGACGACGTCACGTGACCCATGGTGACGTCATCACGACGCCTGTCCGCAAGGCACGAGTGCACTATAGAGTATTTACGGAGGTTAAGTTTGATGGGAATACCAATTTGTTTTCTGTTAAAAGTACTTGTGCAAACGTTCGCGTACATCTATTATATGGTACAGTCAGTCCGCAGCGCACTGAAAAGCCGTTTCTTTTATGTGCGATTTATGCATGGCACTTTGTGCGTGACCTCGTTTTTGAATACTTAATGAGCTGGCGACAACGCCTGAATTTGGTCCGAAACATCCGTTTTATTCACTGGCTGTCAATATTATGTATATTTTCTTTTGGATAAGGAAACATTTTGTTATATTATCAAATCAGATTGGAATTTATATGACATTTAGAGGGTAAAATTTATAACGTAAAAAAAGCTCCCGAACCAACAAATTGACCTTTAAAAAAAGACGAATTTTGTCCATCTTCTGGCAGCGGCCACAACCCAATTTCACACTGATGTTAAAGATAATTTCATATTCTATCACAAAACTGTAGTTTTGGGGTTGATTTTAACTTAGTCCAGTCAGGGCGCAGAAAATTATAACGTTCTCAATAAATTAACAAACGGAACATCCCGCCATGACAGTCCATAGTCTTCCTGCGCCCTCATTGGTCGAAAATGACTTCATTGAAAAAGGCTTCGTGGTAACGTGTAGTTCATGCACATTTCAATACGCAGTTGTTTTTTGTGTATTTTTTTAATGGTAAGCTCGAGCGAAAAGGATTTATCTGCTATTCAGGTTTTTTTTCTTTTTAACAGTGGACTGATTAAAAAATAATAATATTGCCTGCATAATACAATGTATACAGCCAAATAAACAAGAAACAAGCGACAAATGAAGTCGTTGTTTAAAATGTATTGACAACAATAACATTGAGAAATACAAATGTTTACAACAATTTATATCAGTTTCTGTATTGTGAGGTTGGTTTATAAAGGAAACTGCACTTTTTATCTGAAACTTGAATTTTATCGCTTACATTAACATACCCTGTTGATGTTATATGGCTTGAATAAAATTGTTAAATTAAACCCTGAAATTGTTAAAACTTATTCATCTTTGGCATAATGTTCAATGTGCAAACCATTGAGATTTATTATAAAAGTAAATAAAGCTTGTTTTATCTTTGCTTGATGTTTTTGGCATAGTTTCTTTGGCATTAAATTATTGTAAATATTAAATTACAATGTATGCCCGCTTCTAACACTGCAAAAACAAAATATTTTAAATAAGACATACATTTTGCTAATATAAGTGTTAATGCACATAAATTATATCACTGATAATAGAAATAATACAATCTGCATTAATAAAGTTATATGCCGTTTGTGTCAAATTTACATTGTAGCTCAAAACTTTGTTGGCATAGTTTGGGGCATTATTCCTAGATGTTTTGACAAACTCACCCGACTCGGCCAGACTCGGTTTTGATCTGTTTTAGCTGCATTGCGTTTGCACAACACTGACACAAAGTCATGTATATTATTTAAAACACTAAAATACAAAACCTTTAAATATACATGTACAAAGCACGTGCTGCATATCCACCAGTACATTTAAATCTTCAACTATTTTCAACACTTCTTTGGAAACCCAACTCTAGATCATTTGTCCCAACATGAATCATTACAAATACAATGTCAGGCCATGGAGGAATAAGAGCAGATGTCATGCTGATGAAGCAGATACTTTCTAAGGTCAGAAAATGTAGTACCGCGATGAGTCACTACCTGCAAATCAACCAACTTTAGTAGTGATGTTCTCTTTGAGATACTTTGTGAGAGAATATCCAAGGAGAAGAGTTGCCTTTGGCCTTCTGTAGAGGCTCCCGACATGCTGGCAATGGCTGCGATGGCTGCGGTGGGCATGGTGGTGGGCATGGCCATGGTGGTGGACGAGTGCTACCTAGTATAAGAAACATATTGGAAGACAGAAATAGGAACTATGAAGTTTAGCACAATAATAGTAGTAACTAAATTTATTATTATTAAACAATTTGTTATAATTTTGAACAAAAACATAGGCCTTTTATACATGAAAGAAACCTAACTTTATCATATAAATAAGGCTACTGTGCAATCACCATCGCATCTAGTGCATATCCAGCACATGTACACATGTGCTTGTGTGCATAATGAAATACACGTTCTGCGTATGTAAAGCCGAAAGACATGGCCGAAAAAGTTGAAATCGCGCGCACGAAAATCGTCGCAAAATACATGAACAAAATGTCGCCACAGGCTAAATTGTATATCAAACGAAATATCATTGCTTCTTTTATCAATGTGTAGTGATCATTTTTGGTAATATTTGTTAGTCCAGTCAGGGCGCAGAAACTAAACACACGACAAAAACATTTCTTGAAATTATACTCTAACTTCGAGTGAACAAAATTCTGCCAAAAACACACTGAATCTCGTCATATTTTATATCATTCGATTCAGAAAATCGTTCGCTTTCCACTTACCACGCCATCTTGGAAAATCACTGCTTCGTTTGCAACGTGTAGCTCGTGAAAACAAAGCGGTCGAACTCCTGCAATTACTCGCGTAAATCTCGTGGCCGATTTGCGACGCCGGCCCTGCAAATAAAGTTCGGGATATGACCTTATTAACGCGTGCGCTGCGGACTGACTGTGGTACGTGTATAATTCACGCGTAGTTCTGCGTTGCCAAAGGCACGTTTACCTACCTGCCATAAGCGGCGCCCTTCCTCGTGGCCTATGTTGATGACTCTCGTGTTTCACATGTCACCGTACAAATGGATACCAGTGTCCCGCCTTCCCTTCTCTATTGTACAATGTATGGAGCGTACTGACATCGTACGTGCAAGTACGCTTAATACAATGTACACGTATACTGGGGCCTTGCAATCAAGGACAAAAAACATGAAATTTCAAGGGTGTCTCAGGGTATGTCCAAGTTCGCCTTTTGCTACAAAACACAGGGAAGTCTGAGAAGTACTTTTACATTAACCTTTAGAGCAAAAAACAAGATTATATCTGTCTGGGTTAATTTTTTAGGAATTTTTTAAGGAAAAGAGGTAATTTCATTTTAACTTCCGGTCTGGTGACGTCATATTTTTTTCTTTCCGTCAACCTGCTCCTATCATGAAGCTGATTATATACATCAGTTATAAAGTGATTTGAACAAACTTCGCCACACACATCAACAGATTGTTCATTTCAAACATTTTTCAACCTGCCGCTAGAGGGCGCTAAAACAATTTATGATGTCACCGATCACTTTTTTGTAGAGCGCAGCCTAGCTAGAGACTAACATCGTTGAAAGTAAGTTCAAATCATTTTCCACTTTTAAATTATAAGCCACTTCCGGTTTGGACCGGAAGGAAGGGTCACGTGATTTTACGCACACGAGATAAAATGAAGACCCTTAATTATTCTATCGATTCCCACAAACATCTAGTTTCGGTCTTTCGCGGTTGATTTTGTATTGATTTTCAAAGATTAAATTATTAAAACTTTAAGATGACGTCACATGTCACGTGGTGACGTCATGATGACATCCGAGTTTTAGGCACTAGCTCAGTATGAGTTCCGAGTATGTGCAAAGTTTCAATGACATTGAAGTCTGTTTAATGACAAAAGTGACCGCCAGAATGAAACGTGTACAAAGTCTATGCGATTTATGGCACAAGAACAAGAAGAAGACTAGAGATATGTCTGTTCAAGGAACAGAGCATATGGCTTTTTCGCATTTTTGTTTTGTATTGTTCATTACATTTATGATTTCATTTAATAAATTTCTGTATTTAATCTTTTCAAAACTGCAAATTTTAAATTATTAATTGGATTATATCTCTCGCGGTTAATTTTTAGAAATGTTTAAAGGTCTTTTAATTGTAATTTCCGGTCTAGTGACGTCATATTATTTTGTTTTTATCCGCCAACTTGTTCCTAACAAGATGCTGATTATAAATACCAATTATAAAGCGATTTGAGCAAACTGATCTCCACGAAAATGAACTGATTATTCATTTTAAACATTTTTCAACCTGCCACTAGAGGGCGTTATAACAATTTATGACGTCACCGGTAACTTTGTTTGTAGAGTGCAGGCTACCTAGAGACTATCATCGTTGAAAGTAAATTCATATCATTTTCAACTTTCAAATTATAAGGCACTTCCGGTTTGGACCGGAAGGAAGGGTCAAGTCATTTTGCATGTAATACGAATATGAAGACCCTGGATTATTCTATCAATTCCCGTTAAAATCTAAATCAGATCTGTTACATTTGATTTGATATTGATTTTCAAAGATTAAATCTACAAATCATTAGTTGCTTGCAATCTGATACTTGATGACGTCATCGTGACGTCATTAACATACAGCTCGAGAGCTGTCTGAACTTGTCTATTTAAAGCAAAAAAAAGAATTATATCTATCGCGGTTGATTTTTCAGCAATTATTTAAGGTTTAAAGGTCTTTTCATTGTAACTTTCGGTCTAGTGACGTCATATTTGTTTGTCTTCGCCAACTTGTTCCTAACAAGATGTTGATTATATAAACCAGTTATACAGTGATTTGAGCAAACTTCGCAAAACAAATCAACTGGGCCCAATTTCATAGCGCTGCTTATCAGTTAGCGGAAAAGTTGTGCTAACTTTAGCAGAAATATTTGCTAACCTTAAGCGCTATTTCCAGCGTTTTTGTGCTAACGTTTGCGCGCGCATGGAGATTCTATTGTTACGTCACTGATTTAAGCAAATTTTTCCGCTAGGTTAAGCGTGCCTTTTGCTGTGCTTACTGCTTACGGTCCCCATGAAATAGACGGAGGCTCGGTTAGCAGAAAAGCGTGTGCTTAGCAGCGCTATGAAATTGGGCCCAGGTTATTCATTGTTAACAGTTTTCAAACTGCCGCTAGAGGGCGCTGTAACATGTTATGGTGTTACCGGTATTTTTTTGTGAAAAGCACTACTAGCCAGAGACTAACATCGTTGAAACTAAGTTCACATTATGGTCCACTTTTAAATTATAAGCCACTTCCGGTTTCGACCGGAAAGAAGGGTCACGGGATTTCACGCACACGAGATAAAATGAAGATCATGGATTTAATATTATATCAATTCCCACAAACTTCAAGTTCCGATCATATGCGGTTGATTTTTTTATTAATTTTTAAACATTAAATCTATTGCACGTTTAAAACGACGTCACGTGACCCATGGTAATGTCATCACAACGTCTGTCCGCAAGGCACGAGTGCACTATAGAGTATTTACGGAGGTTAAGTTTGATGGGAATACCAATTTGTTTTCTGTTAAAAGTACTTGTGCAAAAGTTCGCGTACATCTATTATATGGTACAGTCAGTCCGCAGCGCACTGAAAAGCAGTTTCTTTTATGTGCGATTTATGCATGGCACTTTGTGCGTGACCTCGTTTTTGAATACTTAATGAGCTGGCGACAACGCCTGGAATTTGGTCCGAAACATCCGTTTTATTCACTGGCTGTCAATATTATGTATATTTTCTTTTGGATAAGGAAACATTTTGTTATATTATCAAATCAGATTGGAAATTATATGACATTTAGAGGGTGAAATTTATAACGTAAAAAAAGATCCCGAACCAACAAATTGACCTTTAAAAAAAGACGAATTTTGTCCATCTTCTGGCAGCGGCCACAACCCAATTTTACACTGATGTTAAAGATAATTTCATATTCTATCACAAAACTGTAGTTTTGGGGTTGATTTAACTTAGTCCAGTCAGGGCGCAGAAAATTATAACCTTCTCAATAAATTAACAAACGGAACATCCCGCCATGACAGTCCATAGTCTTCCTGCGCCCTCATTGGTCGAAAATGATGTCATTGAAAAGGCTTCGTGGTAACGTGTAGTTCATGCACATTTCAATACGCAGTTGTTTTTTGTGTATTTTTTTAATTGTAAGCTCGAGCGAAAAGGATTTATCTGCTATTCAGGGTTTTTTTCTTTTTAACAGTGGACTGATTAAAAAATAATATTATTGCCTGCATAATACAATGTATACAGCCAAATAAACAAAAAACAAGCGACAAATGAAGTCGTTGTTTAAAATGTATTGATAACAATAACATTGATAAATACAAATGTTTACAACAATTTATATCTGTATTGTGAGGTTGGTTTATAAAAGAAACTGCACTTTTTATCTGAAACTTGAATTTTATCGCTTACATTAACATACCCTGTTGATGTTATATGGCTTGAATAAAATTGTTAAATTAAACCCTGAAATTGTTAAAACTTATTCATCTTTGGCATAATGTTCAATGTGCAAACCATTGAGATTTATTATAAAAGTAAATAAAGCTTGTTTTATCTTTGCTTGATGTTTTTGGCATAGTTTCTTTGGCATTAAATTATTGTAAATATTAAATTACAATGTATGCCCGCTTCTAACATTGCAAAAACAAAATATTTTAAATAAGACATAAATTTTGCTAATATAAATGTTAATGCACATAAATTATATCACTGATAATAGAAATAATACAATCTGCATTAATAAAGTTATATGCCGTTTGTGTCAAATTTACATTGTAGCTCAAAACTTTGTTGGCATAGTTTGGGGCATTATTATTTTGACAAACTGACCCGACTCGGCCAGACTCGGTTTTGATCTGTTTTAGCTGCATTGCGTTTGCACAACACTGACACAAAGTCATGTATATTATTTAAAACTAAAATACAAAACCTTTAAATCTACATGTACAAAGCACGTGCTGCATATCCACCAGTACATTTAAATCTTCAACTATTTTCAACACTTCTTTGGAAACCCAACTCTAGATCATTTGTCCCAACATGAATAATTACAAATACAATGTCAGGCCATGGAGGAATAAGAGCAGATGTCATGCTGATGAAGCAGATACTTTCTAAGGTCAGAAATGGTAGTACCGCGATGAGTCACTACCTGCAAATCAACCAACTGTAGTGATGTTCTCTTTGAGATACTTTGTGAGAGAATATCCAAGGACAAGAGTTGCCTTTGGCCTTCTGTAGAGGCTCCTGACATGCTGGCAATGGCTGCGATGGCTGCGGTGGGCATGGTGGTGGGCATGGCCATGGTGGTGGACGAGTGCTACCTAGTATAAGAAACATATTGGAAGACAGAAATAGGAACTATGAAGTTTAGCACAATAATAGTAGTAACTAAATGTATTATTATTAAACAATTTGTTATAATTTTGAACAAAAACAAAGGCCTAAGTCGTTTTTATACATGAAAGAAACCTAACTTTATCATATAAATAAGGCTACTGTGCAATCACCATCGCATCTAGTGCATATCCAGCACATGTACACATGTGCTTGTGTGCATAATGAAATACATGTTCTGCGTACATGTATGTAAAGCCGAAAGACATGGCCAAAAAAGTTGAAATCGCGCGCACGAAAATCGTCGCAAAATACATGAAAAAAATGTCGCCATAGGCTAAATTGTATATCAAACGAAAGATCATTGCTTCTTTTATCAATGTGTAGTGATCATTTTTGGTAATATTTGTTAGTCCAGTCAGGGCGCAGAAACTAAACACACGACAAAAACATTTCTTGAAATTATACTCTAACTTCGAGTGAACAAAATTCTGCCAAAAACACACTGAATCTCGTCATATTTTATATCATTCGATTCAGAAAATCGTTCGCTTTCCACTTACCACGCCATCTTGGAAAATTACTGCTTCGTTTGCAACGTGTAGCTCGTGAAAACAAAGCGGTCGAACTCCTGCAATTACTCGCGTAAATCTCGTGGCCGATTTGCGACGCCGGCCCTGCAAATAAAGTTCGGGATATGACCTTATTAACGCGTGCGCTGCGGACTGACTGTGGTACGTGTAATTCACGCGTAGTAGTTGCGTTGCCGAAGGCACGTTTACCTACCTGCCATAAGCGGCGCCCTTCCTCGTGGCCTATGTTGATGACTCTCGTGTTTCACATGTCACCGTACAAATGGATACCAGTGTCCCGCCTTCCCTTCTCTATTGTACAATGTGGGGAGCGTACTGACATCGTACGTGCAAGTACGCTCAATTCAATACTATGTACACGTATACTGGCGCCGTGCAATCAAGGACATAAAACATGAAATTTCAAGGGTGTCTCAGGGTATGTCCAAGTTCGCCTTTTGCTACAAAACACAGGGAAGTTTGAGAAGTACTTTTACATTAACCTTTAGAGCAAAAAACAAGATTATATCTGTCTGGGTTAATTTTTTAGGAATTTTTAAAGGAAAAGAGGTAATTTCATTATAACTTCCGGTCTGGTGACGTCATATTTTTTTCTTTCCGTCAACCTGTTCCTATCATGAAGCTGATTATATACATCAGTTATAAAGTGATTTGAACAAACTTCGCCACACACATCAACAGATTATTCATTTTAAACATTTTTCAACCTGCCGCTAGAGGGCGCTAAAACAATTTATGACGTCACCGGTCACTTTTTTAGGGAGCGCAGCCTAACTAGAGACTAACATCGTTGAAAGTAAGTTCAAATCATTTTCCACTTTTAAATTATAAGCCACTTCCGGTTTGGACCGGAAGGAAGGGTCACGTGATTTTACGCACACGAGATAAAATGAAGACCCTTAATTATTCTATCGATTCCCACAAACATCTAGTTTCGGTCTTTCGCGGTTGATTTTGTATTGATTTTCAAAGATTAAATTATTAAAACTTTAAGATGACGTCACATGTCACGTGGTGACGTCATGATGACATCCGAGTTTTAGGCACTAGCTCAGTATGAGTTCCGAGTATGTGCAAAGTTTCAATGACATTGAAGTCTGTTTAATGACAAAAGTGACTGGCAGAATGAAACGTGTACAAAGTCTATGCGATTTATTGACGGAAGAACAAGAAGAAGAAGAAGAAACTAGACATGTGTTTGTGGACAAACACAGAGCTGTTTCGGATGTCTAACATGACTTTCAATATGTGGGTGGTGGTCTAGTGTGTATCAAGTCTGAAATCGATCGGATTTACCAAAGTGCCAAATATATTGCTTAAAAAAAACGTGTACAAATGCTATTAAAAAAACTGAACCTTTAATGTACAAACCCTATGGGGGAAAATTAAACCTTTAACATCATGTCACGTGACCTTGAATTACGCAATCGTGCCAAATTTCCTCCAGAACCATCTGTGGGTGGTGTTCTAAGTGTATGCTAAGTCTGGAGTCGAGTGAATTTACCAAAGTGTCAAAGTCAATAGTCTGAAGGAAAACGTGTACAAAACCTATGGGGAAAACTACACCTTTAATGTGACGTCACATGACACCTGATGACGTCATCATGACGTCAACTTAATTTTCGTCTATAACACATTCTGGAATACTTGCATACCAAGTTTGGCCCCAATCAGACATGTACTTCCAGAGATAGAGGGTCCTACATCTGCCCCTTTAATGTGACGTCACATGACCCACGATGACGTCATCATGACGAATTTCCCTTGGCCCTCCTGGGGATTGTGGTCGAGATGTGTGCCAAGTCTCAAGTCGATCAAATTTACGAAAGTGTCAAAGTCAATAGTCTAAAGAAAAACGTGTACAAAACCTATGGGGGAAAAATTGAACCTTTAACGTGCCGTCACGTGACCTTGAATGACGCAATCGTGCCGAATTTCTTCCAGAACCATATATGAGTGATGTTCTAAGGGTACGCCAAGTTTCAAGTCGGTCGGATTTACTAAAGTGTCAAAGTCAATAGTCTGAAGAAAAACGTGTACAAAACCTATGGGGAAAAAATAGAAACTTTAACGTGACGCCCCGTGACCTTGAATGACGTAATCGTGCCGAATTTCTTCTAGGGCCGTCTGTGGATGGTGGTCTAAGTGTGTGCCAAGTCTCAAGTCGATCAGATTTACTAAAGTGTCAAAGTCAATAGTCTAAAGAAAAACGTATACAAAACCAATGGGAGAAAAATGTGAACCTTTAATGTGACGTCACGTGACCTTGAATGACGCAATCGTGCCGAATTTCATTCAGAAACATCTGGGCGTGGTGTTCTAAGTGTATGCCAAGTTTCAAGTCGGTCGGATTTACCGAAGTGCCAAAGTCAATAGTCTGAAGAAAAACGTGTACAAAACCTATGGGAAACATTAAACCTTTAACGTGACGTCACGTGACCTTGAATGACGCAATCGCGCCAAATTTCTTCTAGGACCATCTGTGGGTGGAGGTCTAAGTGTATACCAAGTCTCAAGTCGATCGGATTTACCAAAGTGCCAAAGTGTATTGGCAGAACAAACGTGTGTAAATCCTATGGGTAAAAACACTGAAAGTGGAAAAAAAAAAAAAAAAAAAAAAGAAAAAAAAAAACTTTAACGAAAACAAAAGCTGTTTCGGTGAAAAACCGAAACAGCTAATAAAACAAACAGAACGAAAAGAAAGGGTTTTTCGCTTTTAAGCGAAAAACCCAAAGAAGAAGAAGAAGAAGAAAAAATAAAACAAACAGAACGAAAAGAAAGGGTTTTTCGCTTTTAAGCGAAAAACCCCAAAAAAAAAAAAAAAAAGAAAAACTAGAAATGTGTTTGTGGACAAACACAGAGCTGTTTCGGGTGTCTAATTTGTTTTGTAAGAAGTGGGTGGTGGTCTAAGTGTGTCGCAAATCTGAAGTCAATCTGATTTACCCAAGTGCCAAAGATATATTGGTTGGAATAAAACGTGTACAAATCCTTCGGGGAAAACTACCCCTTTAATGTGACGTAACATGACCCACGATGATGTCATAATTACGTCATCTTAATTTATGTCTATAACACATCCCCGATTACTTGCATACCAGTATGACCCCAATCGGACCTGTACTTCTAGAGATAGAGGGTTTTAAGAACTGAACCTTTAATATGATGTCACGGGACCCACGATGAAGTCATAATTACCTTATCTTAATTTTCGTCTATTACACATACTTGATTACTTGCATACCAAGTATGACCCAAATCGGACCGGTACTTCCAGCGATAGAGGGTTTTAAGAACTGCACCTTTATTATGACGTCACGTGACCCATGATGACGTCATAATTACCTTATCTTAATGTTCGTCTATAACACGATTACGTTCATACCAAGTTTGACCCCAATCGGACCTGTACTTCCAGAGATAGAGGGTCTTATAAACTAAACCTTTAATATGGCGTCACATGTCCAGTGATGACGTCATCCTGACGATGTTCCCCTTGGCCCTCCTGGGGATGGTGGTCGAGGTGTGTACTAAGTCTCGAGTCGATTGGATTGACCAAAGTGTCAAATTCAATAGTCTAAATAAAAACGTGTACAAAACCAATGGGGAAAATTGAATCTTTAATAAGACGTCACATGACCAACGATGACGTCATCATGATGTTATCTTAGTGTGTGTCTATAACACCCGGTACCCCTGAATACTAGCTTGCATACCAAGTTTGACCCCAATTGGACTTGTACTTGAGTTTTGAAGTAATAATAATAATAATAATAATAGCAGGTTCTTATATAGCGCATTTCAGATCCACTGGATCTCTCAATGCGCTTAACAGTCAAAATTAATGCAAAATAAAATAAAATGGTGAACAAAACAATAAATAGCTGTGTACTTCCAGAGATAGTGTCCTAAAAACTCACCTTTAATGTGACGTCACATGACCCGCGATGATGCAATCATGACATGATAGTTTACATACATGTAGCACATTCCGAAATACTTGCAATGCATATTGTAAATTTGAATTCAATCAGACTTGTGCTTCCTGAGATTCTTTACGTGACGTAACATGACACCAGATGACGTCATCATGACGTTCCCTGTATTTATTACTTCAATGTATCTACAAGAACATACATACCTGCCGAGTCTAGTTTAAAATTAGAAGTCTCCGTTTTCTACCTTATCCAAAACATGTGGTGTTTATTGGGCACCGTACTTTTAAATAACGTGTAGTGCAATATCGTTACCCTGGCTACGATTTTGCTGCGCCATGTTTTTTCATCATGCCTTGCGCGATCGATCCTAGTGAAGAATCGCGCACACGCCCACGGAGTTGAGGCTGCGTGCAATGTGGTAGAGTGGTTTGCTGGACTGCTGTGGACGTGGAGCTGTGAGGAAGGTTGCGGTACCAGGGCCAGAGGTAATGGTTGGTAAAGTGATTATCAAATGTTGTTTGTGAATTATTTTTCTGCATAGCGGGATTTGTTTTAGGTTTTATTGTAATGATTTAAAGGGGAAATGCTTACAGTACATTTTAATGTGGAATTCGTACTAATTAGTGGAAATTCATTAGGGAAAAGGGTGATGGAATGTAATGTGAATTGAAACCGCGTAGCCTAGGCCTAATGTTAATAATCATTGTTGGTACATAAAGATAAGGTCTATTGTCGATCGGTTGATTTCAACAGGTGGCGCCCTGCGCTACGCAAGAAAGAGAGCATCGCGCGCACGGCGAACCACTCGAAAATATGTCGTCACAAAATTCCTAAATCTAAAAAGAAGACTAACTCTCATCGTATTTGAGGGCCAGAGGTGTTGTAGTAAATAATGAAAATAACAAAGAGCTTGCTGAGAAGGCATACCGGGCCGAAAGGCTTGGATTAGTCATGGAGGAATGGTTTAGTGCAAAACTGCTCCCTTTTTTACCCATCATGCTTTGCGCTATCGCGATCAGCAATAGACCTTATGTACATTAGCCCAGGTTGGATGACGTTTTTAATTGCATTACGACTGACGTCCAGGGTATCAATGTATCCTGCCATAGCGAAACATTTTACAACAACTTTTTTTCATATTTTTACCTGATGAAGAAAGTCGAAATATCGCTTAAAATGTATTCCTTGTGTCTGAAATTACAGATCGTGATGGGTTATTAAAAGTTAATGTGTCTTTAGGCAACTTATTTACAGAAAATAAAATTCAAATCCACGCTTTTGGACGTGAACATCATACAGACTCTGCACAATCCCTACATGCGCGCGTGTGCGGGTACCCGGCAGCCGCGCCGGCCTATAACTGATAAGGCTGCCGGGTACCCGCGCACGCATGTAGGGATTGTAGAGAGTTCGTACATGATGTTCACATCCAAAAGTAAATAAGTTGCCTAAAGACACATTAACTTTTAATAACCCATGACGATCTGTAATTTCAGACACAAGGAATACGTAAGCGAGATTTTGGCTTTCTTCATCAGGTAAAAATATGAAAAAAAGTTGTTGTAAAATTGTTCGCTATGGCAGGATACATTGATACCCTGGACTCCGTCGCGTTGTACACAACGGAGGAATCCAACCTGGGCTACATGTACGTACATGTACGTACATGTACGTACATGTACGTACATGTACGTACATGTACGTACATGTACGTACATGTACGTACATGTACGTACATGTACGTACATGTACGTACATGTACGTACATGTACGTACATGTACGTACATGTACGTACATGTACGTACATGTACGTACATGTACGTACATGTTAGTACTAGGCTTCGTGGACTACGTGTCGCAGAACGTGCAGCATTTATAAGCTGTCTGTAGGTGCGGCGGGTACTTAACCGCGCAATCCGAAACCAGACGAAATCGGCCTTAGCACAAACCACGCACCTCCTTTTTGATAGATTTACACAGAATCAACCTGATTCCTGAATCCTTCATTTTCCATTCAATATGAATTTCCACACACTAGGAGGTTTGGGTTAAAAGTTTAACTGTTTTTACGCGCTACTTGTTTTTTGAAATTTTGTGAAATTTTGTTTGGGTATCATAAACTCAACTTGGTGATTGTGAGTTTCAATCATTCATGTGTTGAAATTATGTATAAGATTTCTGGGTAGGGCCTACATGATATTCTACAGGGCAATAAAGTGCTGAACATAAACACCGGGTAATCTGTTATATACAATAACAATCAAACCGTTTCCGCTATTTAAAAAAACGAAATTAGAAATGAAAAAAAAATGATCAATGTTAAATGCCGATTAAACAGTATTGTTGCACAGGGCCGTATGCAGGGGGGGGGGGGGGGGGGGGGGGGGGTGCGACTGGTGCGTACGCACCCCCCCCTCCCCCAAATTACCAAAAGGTCCACATTTTTCGGGGTAAATGATGGTATTTCGATGTAGAAATAATGGTACTGGCACACAAAACATTTTGGTCCCATTGTTGGTCCCATCAAGTACAAATTCGCACCCCCCCATACAAAATCATGCGTACCGGCCTGTTGTATGCCCTTGCATTGTTTTCGTGCTGGCGATAAGCGGTACCAGATCTTAGACTGAAATGATCATAGGCATACTTGTACGTGAAGTGACATACCGTATGAGTAATCAATACATTTTCAGGGCATTTTTTGGACAATATTCAAACATGGTAAATCAAGAGAAGAAAAAACATATAGACAAAATCTGACTTCTTGGTAATTCCATCTACTGTTAAGTATGACTTTTGGGTTTTTTTAACTTATGTTTTGTTTTACAAGTGGTTAAAAATGTAAAAGGGCCTGACCTCAAGAAAGCATGGTCCTAATCCCATTGAGTAACGGAGACACTAAAAGTTATTCGACACTTTGATTTATTTTGGAAGTAGTCGTGACATGTGTACATTTATGGTGATTGTGTTGTATGGGTCCCACTTTAATTTGTTGGTTCAAGTTGAGTCATGGGTGTTTTTTTATTATTCCGATATGACTAGCTAGACTCTAAAATAAACTTTAAAAACGTGTGCTAAATAATTAAGGGGAACTAATTCTGTACATAGACATTACTGACATTAACAATATGGTATTAAATTTGGAGGATTTATGACTGTTGTGGTTAAGGTTGATATTATAAAGTAACAAAATGTGATTACACTGTATTTGATAAAAACCAATTGTGTTAAAAAAAAACAATTGTGATGAGAGAAATTATGTAAAATTGCAGATTTCTTTTTACCTTGTTTAGTACTTGTCTTTTACAAATCAGTGATTATAGTTGGAAAACTTAAAAGGGCGGGGCATCAATTGACTATATATATAAAATGTACTGGAAATATCCTCTTTTTTTCCAATGAAGTTAAATTAAAGGTAAATTGAAGTTAAATTAGGATGCTAGAAGCAAATTAAACCCTTGGTGAAGATAGTGCAATAAAAATGGATGATGTATGTGATCAGCAGTTCACTTAATTAACCCTACTATGGTTTTACCTTTCAAAATCTTTTTACTAGGCAAAATGGCTATGAATAAGTATGAACTTTTCAAAACACTCAAGAATTTGTTGCTACTGCACTACCACACCTTTCAATACCTTTTGAAAGGTATTTTTATTTTTACACCAGTTTGTTCAGAGAGTTGTTTTACTTTTCGAAATCTTTCATATAGGTTCTTTTTGTCAGACAGTTTTCTCACCTTTCAAAACCCTTCAGTCCAGGAAACTTGAAATGTTTTGAAAGGTCTGACAATTCTATGGCAACTGCACTATATTATATAGGAGGGAACTACCAAGATTTTTATATTTGGCTGGAACTGGCCTTGCTATCAGTTTAGTGTCTGTGGTCTGCATTGTTATGGCAGAGGCTTTGGGAACGGTTATCAATAGTTGAACACATGTTTATGTTGTGTGTGCAAATAAAAAGGATACAAGGGTGCACATCTGAGGGATTGTTTTTTGTCTGTATCAACAGAAGATGAGGTACTACCAGCTGAACCAGAGAGTGAGGAGAGATGCGATGCGGCGGTTGGTGATGGACCGCTCATCCAAACGATGTACGTTTCCATTGTCTGTCATTGTAATGTGTTCTGACTCATCATCCATTTCATCTCCCCATTCACACTTCTCTATATGTAACCGTTCCACACCCGGTTCATCTGCCATTTCCTTTCTTCCGGGTGCTCCCTTACCGGGAGAGCCTTCACCACCTGGTGAAAAGTTCAATGCCTTGAGTTTTGCGCCTCCTCAAGGAAGTCTGTGTATCCCATGCTGGGGTATCTCACCGAAGTCTGACTCGAAAGAGTGTACTCTTAGAGTACCCTGGTCACAACAACGGCTGTGTGACCTTGCAGGACAGACGCCATCACCAGATGGGCTAGTTGACGTTACTTCGGTAACGGGGCATGCAGCCTGCCCTTCAACTAGTTCACTGGGAACAAGCAACAAAAAGGTAGCACAATTGATTGAGACAAAAAAACAAACAAATAAAAAACCAAATGAGCAAACAAATAAACGACAGAATGGGGCAGTGATAATGAATCGGTGTATGGAATGTATAGAAAGACATGAGAGAGAAGAAATGTGTGCCCAAGGTAATGTTAAAAGGAAAGATCAATTGCAAAAGTTTGTATTTGTTGTATTACAATCTACAGGCAATGTCGGTGCTGAAGCAGAGATCCCCATTATTGTTGGAGTGAATGGGAAGCAAAGAAAGGACAAAGATGAGGCTGAAGAGGTGCAACAAGGACAACAAAGGAAGTCCAAAAAGGTAAAGAAAATGAGAAATGTTGGTCACAAACTAAAAGAAATGAGAAGGAACAGGGTGTTGAAGATGACCAGTAAAAGACTTCATGACCAGAAAGCAATGAGAAAGTTGTATTATTTGTTGAAGGTCAAGCACTGTGTGATTAGAAAATGTGCAGAAGATGAGTATGAGAAAGGAGGAAAAGGAAAGCAGAAGAAAATCAGTCGCAAGAAGCGAAGACGAGAAGTATGCAGGGAATCCTATAATAGAAGAAAGAATGGGAAAGTAGTTGAATTGTGGTTGACCAAAGAGGAAAGAAGACTAAACGAGAAAGTCAGAAAGAATATCTATGGCCATACTAAAAGAAGTCTGAGCAGTGTGTTGAGTAAGATGGATGGCAGTTGTAGTCGAAAGAAAGAGACGAACAGACATCAAAAGAATACACGTAATGTTCATGTTGACAATTTCAAAAGACAGCATGAGGATGCAGTCAGAAAAACCCATGGAATTGATGAAAGTAAGGGGGAAAAGGATCAGGTTGTGACAGAAAAAAAAAGTAGCAGAAGTCGTATGATGAGTACAAACCGGCAACATATTGCTAAAGATGTTCATACTAAACAATGTTGGTTGTGCGATGAACTTGTGTCATCAGAAAGGAGTGTGGAATGTGATTCATGTAATACATGGTATCATCTGAAATGTACAAATTTCTTGACAATAGAGCATATTTTGTTAAGCAAATCAGTAACATGGTTGTGTTGTAAATGTGGCAGGACTACTTATTGCAAGTCTCTTTTGTATGATCTTGGCATTCCTGTAGATAACAGTGTGTATGAGGTGATTGCCGAGAAGACATGCAGTGATGACAATGATGTGGTGATGCAGACATGTGTAGATGGAACATGCAGAGACTATAGCAGTCAAGCACATGTAAGACACAAAGTAGGTGAACTGGGTATAAGTGAAAGTTGTATTAGGAATGAAGAAAAAGGAGTTTGTAGTATGTTGACAAGTGAAGGCAAAATAGAGATGTTGCATACGCAGACAGGAGGTTATTCCTTAAGGAGTAAAAAGAGCAAAAGTACTGATGAAAAGAATGAAAATAAAAATGACTCCGCAAGAGCTGTTGGAAAGGAAAATAAAAAAGATAGATCTAAGGCAAAGAAAAGTAATGATAGTCATGGTGTTGAGTCATCAAATAGACTTGGAAATAGAAAGAGAAAAGTGTCGGAGAGTACTGACAGTTGTGAAGTGAAATTGAAAGTGAATAAAAAAGTGATGGAAGATGAAATTCTGAAAAAAGAAGATAATGCCCAAAATAATAGAAAGAAAAACTTGCCACAAACAACTTGTGATTCGGTCAGAAGAAAACAAGAAAAGTTGACTGACTTTGCTAGAAGATAGTAATAAACATAATGAAACAAATCAGCGGAGTGTGACATTGCCAGAAAAAATTGTACAGGGTAGTTTTCATCAAGGCCATCATAAGTTTGGTTGTCACAGTGGTAAACAATGCGTAGCTAATGGATTGAGTTGTGTGTTAATGAGTAGGTTGAAGAAACTAAGACATTGGACTTATTCTGACATGGATAGAACATTGAATACTGGAAATGAGTTGTATGGCCATTTATCTCGGAGCTCTACAGTTAATCATGACTATTTGTTGGTTACAGAATTGCCAAATGAGTTGGATCTGCTGAATCATCATTTCAGTATGAAGTTTAATGATTCTGTATGTGGTGCATTTGGAGAGGAATTTAATTTACCTGAATTTGATATGATACCAATGAATCGTGCTTTGGAACAGAATCTGCAGCAGAACTATGCATGTTTCATAACTTTCCATGGAAATACATTTGTTGTAATAACTCAAGATGACATGCATTACATCTTTGATTCTCACTCCAGGGATAAACGAGGTTATCAGGTTGCTGAAGGTCAGAGTCTACTTAAACGTGTGGCTACATGGCAAGATGTGCACAGGTACTGTACTGATTTGGCAAGATCTATGAATTTATCTGACAATGAGCAGTTTGAAATTACAGGTGCATCTGTGTGGTTAGATGACGAGGTAAGACAGGATGCTAATGGTACTACACAAGAGAGTGCACATTTGTTTTTAGGGAGCATTGATCATAGTGAAGACATAGGTAGAGTCAGTACTAGTTCTGGAGTTGAGCTTGGATCTCATAGTGGCTTGTCAAGTACACATAGTGATATGACAAATAATATGAAGGAAGAGGACAACGGTAGTTTGCATGGAACGAGTTGCAATAATGAATCAGATGGAGGCAGTGATGTGGAAATCGACAGGGTGACACAAATGCAGGGTTTTAAGTTTGTTCCGTTGACATATGGTAGTAAGGACGCACTGTGTAGACAACATAGAATGGGCCATGTGCTACTGGATTGCAATGAAATTTCAGATAAATGTGAAGAGATGGGACGACCTAACTCAGTGAAGAGAATTAAAGGAGATGGTAACTGTTTTTTCAGGGCAATATCATATGCCGTGTCAGGAACTGAAGATAACCATATACAATTAAGAATGGCTACTGTTAATCATCTGTTGAAAAACGGAAATAAATTTAATGGTTTTCTCCGACAAGGCTATGTAAATGTGGAAGAATATGTAATGAAGAAAAGAATGTTCGACTGTGGAACCTGGGCTACTGAGGTTGAAATCATGGTAATGGCAGACATGTTACGTACAGATATTTATACATTTGAAGATGGAAGCAAGTGGCATATTTTCTCTGCAAGTACCTTTGATAAAGAGGCTGTAACATCAGATGAAGGAGTTTACTTGTATCATAGGCAAAGGATTCACTACGATGTTGTGTTGTCAGTTTTTGAAGTAACAAGACAAACTCATAATGGACAACATAATCCAAGCAATGGAGGAGATTTAAAATATGGAAAAGATGCTACTGACAGTAAATCAGAAAGAATAAATAATGGCAAACGGCGTAAACGGGCAAATAAAAAACTACAACAAAAAATCAAAAGGGAGAAAAGTAAGAAATTGTATGAACAGAAAGTAAATAAACCAAAAAAGGATGTCCCAAAGCAACACAAAATTAATGTTTCAAAATATAAAAAAGAAAAGTATAGTAATGATTCTGAATACAAAGAAAAGGCAAACAAGCGTGCGAAAAAAATGTATCGTGATAATCTGGAATATAAAGAGAAGCTAATCACTAAGGGGAAAACAAAGTATTGCGATAATGCTGAATACAGAGAGAAGCTAATCACCAAGGGGAAAACAAAATATTGTGATAATGCTAAATATAGAGAAAAGCTAATAACTAAGGGGAAAACAAAGTATTGTGATAATCGTGAATACAGAGAGAAGAAAATTGCTAAGGGGAAAACAAAGTATTGCGATAATGCTGAATACAGAGAGAAGCTAATTACCAAGGGGAAAACAAAGTATTGCGATAATGCTGAATACAGAGAGAAGCTAATTACTAAGGGGAAAACAAAGTATTGTGATAATGCTGAATACAGAGAAAAGCTAATCACCAAGGGGAAAACAAAGTATTGTGATAATGCTGAATACAGAGAAAAGCTAATAACTAAGGGGAAAACAAAGTATTGTGATAATCGTGAATACAGAGAGAAGAAAATTGCTAAGGGGAAAACAAAGTATTGCGATAATGCTGAATACAGAGAGAAGCTAATCACTAAGGGAAAAACAAAGTATTGCGATAATGCTGAATACAGAGAGAAGCTAATAACTAAGGGGAAAACAAAGTATTGTGATAATGCTGAATACAGAGAGGAACTAATCACTAAGGGGAAAACAAAGTACCACGGTGATGCTGCTTACAGACAGGAAAAAATTAACAGAGCTAAATGTAAATACCATGGCAACGCTTCGTACAGAAGTAAGCTCATTGTAAAAATCAAAAATAAATACAGATGTATTGCTTCTTACAGGACAAAATTAATACAATATGGGAAAAAAAAGTACAAAACCAATAATAATTATCGTAAAAACATGGCAGAGAGGAAATACAGACGTAATGCGATTGATAAAGCGAAAAGGCTTAACATTGCTTTTGTTATCAAGACATTTAAAGAAAGCATATCTAACGGACCTGAGTACGTGTGTGCTTGCTGTTATAAACTGTTGTTTAAAAAGCAAGTTGTGAAATGTAATATGGATAAATACAAAGACCAGATTGTTTTTAGTAACAAATACATACATACTTGCAATGACCATTGTGAATCGAGGTGTATGATTGCAGAATCAAGCAGATCACGTTTATGGATATGTTATACGTGTCATAGGAAATTACTTGTTAAAAAAGTCCCTGCTGAAGCAAGTGTGAATAATTTAAATCTGATAGACATTCCTGAAGAATTGGCTTGTTTGAATACACTAGAAGAGCATCTAATAGCCATAAACGTCCCGTTCCTTAAAATGGTTGCATTACCTAAGGGTGGACAACATGGTGTTAGAGGCCCAATAGTTTGTGTGCCCTCGAATATAACAGACACAGTAAAAGCGCTACCAAGGCCTGCAACTAATGATCAGATGATTCGTGTAAAGTTGAAGAGGAAACTGAGTTATAAAGGATATTATCAATATCAGTTTGTGAATAAACAAAATGTTGAGAATGCTTTACGTTATCTTCAGTATAACAATAAGTGGTTTAGTCATATTGAAGTAAACCCTGATTGGGATACTCCATTGTGTGAGGAAGAAAATGATGAAATGTGCAAGTCTGAAAAAGATGCAAAAGGAGTCGATGATGAAAGTGTTACTGATGAGGAAACTGATGAGGAAACCGATGATGATCGCTTACGAGGCATGGCGTTAGACAGTTGTTTGCAGCCGACTAATATAGGACAGGAAATACTGGATCAATATTTTGATGATGTAATGAGTGTGGCTCCATGTGAAGGGAATAGTCCAATTCGAATATTGATGGAAAAGGGTAATGAGGCAAAATGCTTCCCAGCATTATTTCCAGTAGGTCAACCAATATTTGATGATGAACGTGAAGTGAGGGTAACATTGGGTAGATATTTGCATAATCGGTTAATGAATGTTGATAACAGATTTGCAAAGAGTACTCAATACATTTTTTATGCTCAGTATTTGGCAGAGATTCAGAAAGTTATGTCTAGTGTATCTATTGCATTGCGAAAAGGATGTGATAAAAAGTATAACGGTGACAAAGTAAATGCCTCAATGATTAATGACAGGGACCAGTTAAAAGATATTTTGAAATCGGACAGTGGGTATAAATTTCTCAAACCTATCCGTGGTACACCCCCATATTGGCAAGCAGCACAGAAAGATGTTTTAGCTATGATCAGGCAGCTGGGAATACCTACATGGTTTTGTTCATTTTCTGCAGCAGATATGCGCTGGCCTGAAGTAATTAATACAATTTTGAGACAGCAAGGTGATTCTAGAGATGTGAAAGATTTGGACTGGAATGAGAAATGTACAATATTGAGAAGTAATCCTGTTACTGCTGCAAGAATGTTTGATCAGCGATTCCATACATTTCTCAGAGATGTTATACTGTCCAGAGCAGAACCCATCGGAAAAGTCAAAGACTATTTTTACAGAGTAGAATTTCAGCAAAGAGGGTCACCACACACACATTGTCTTTTCTGGATTGAAAATGCACCAAAGTTAGAACATGACAGTAAAAAAAAGGTTGTAAAGTTTATTGACAAATATATTAGTTGTAGTTTGCCATCGGAAAAACAAGACAAAGAGTTAAATGAAATCATCAGTCATGTGCAGGTACATAGTAAAAAACATTCAAAATCGTGCAAGAAGAAGGGTACCGAGTGCAGGTTTAATTTCCCAAGACCTCCATCTGAACGAACGTTCATTATAGAGCCTATGCCAACAGGTGATGAGAATGAAACGACACGTAGTGATGAGAATGAAACTACATGTAGTGATGAGAATGAAACTAATGATGGTGAAAGCAGTGAAAGAAATAAAGCCAAGGAATTATTACAATCAATATGGACTGCAATACAGAAACCTGAGAATGAACACATGACAACCAATGAATTATTTGCAAGTGTAAATCTTACACAAAGTGATTTTGAAAACGCTAACGCTGTATTAAGTTGCAAAACAAGTTTAGTCTATAAGAGACAACCACAAGATGTATGGGTTAATTTATACAATCCACATTTGATAAGATGTTGGAATGCAAACATGGATATTCAGTACATCTGTGATGCTTATGCTTGTGTTGCCTATGTAGTATCCTACATGTCAAAAGCCGAACGTGAAATGAGTATACTGTTGTCACAGGCTCAGACTGAAGCACAAAAAGGAAACTTAGATGCTAGACAGAGTATGAAGCAAATTGGTTGTGTGTATTTGCATAATCGCGAGGTCTCGGCACAAGAAGCAGTATATCGTGTTTGTAATCTGAGATTGAAAGAAGGATCACGGAAAGTGGAATTTATACCTGTTGGTGAAAATCCAATTAGAATGAGCAAGCCACTCAGTATTATTCAAAGAACATGTGATGAAGATGATAGTATTTGGATGACTAGCAGAATTGATAGATACCTAGCAAGACCCAAACTTGATATCTTTGAAACAATGTGCTTGGCAACTTTTTGCTCTGATTATAGAGTCATATATACTAATATAGTTAAAACAAGTCGTTCTCCAATATATAAATTAAAGAATGGTTTAGGACACATACAGAAACGTAGTCGAACTGATCCAGCAGTTATACGATTTCCTAGATTTTCAGCTGAAAAATATCCTGAGAAGTACTATCAAAGTATCCTGCAATTGTATCTTCCATATCGTGTTGATGTTCAGTTGAAACCACAGCAGTTTGAATCTTATGAAGAATTTTATAGCAATGGCATTATTAAGATCTGTGGTGTATTAAAACTTGTCAAAAATATTGTGGGAAATAACCGATCATTGTATGAAGCTAGTGCTGAGGCTGTAGATGAAGCAGAGGAAATGTTGGAGAAGTATGGTCCACAAGAAGATGCTTGGGCATTGATAGCTCCCGAAGCTGAAATGGAAAGACTTGAATGTGCAGGAAAACAAAAAGAACAAGTGGAAGATGGTGACAGTGATTCTGATATTCCTGATTTAAAATCTATAAAAGATGATAGTGTAAAATGTACTATTGAGCCACACAGACTAAATGTATCCAAACAAGAAGCAATGAATTTGATGAGGTGTCTCAATGTTAAACAAAAAGAAGTATTTTACAAAGTAAGGCAATGGTGTTTAGACAAAGTCAATGGTGAAAATCCCGAACCGTTTCGTGTATTTGTTACTGGTGGAGCTGGTACAGGGAAAAGTCATTTGATAAAGTGTCTCTACTATGAAGCAACAAGACTTTTTGGAAGAATGATGGAGAATCCTGATGATGTATCAGTGTTACTTACAGCCCCTACAGGTGTTGCTGCATATAATATCCATGGTTCGACAATTCACAGTGCTTTGTCAATTACTACAAATGCGAGATTGCCATATCAACCACTTGGTGAGGAGAAGATTAGTACACTGCGGCATAAATTAAGGCAACTACAGATTTTAATTGTTGATGAGATTTCAATGGTGAGTCATAAACTCTTGTGCTACATTCATGGTCGTTTGCGACAGGTTAAACAATCACAAAATCATAATCCCTTTGGAAATGTCAGCGTATTAGCGGTTGGTGATTTTTATCAGTTACCTCCAGTAAAAGGAAAATCTTTGTACCAGACTGGTGTTACAACTGATTTGTGGAATGATAACTTTTGCAAAGTAGAACTGACTGACATAATGAGACAAAAGGATGATGCAAAGTTTGCTGAGGTGTTGAACAGATTACGGATCAGAAAGAAAAAGCAAAGTTTACAAAGTGATGATAAGAAACTGCTACAATCACGTGAGACTGGAGAAGATTGGACTGATGCTGTGCATATTTATCCATGCAATAAGGAGGTGGATGAGTACAACAGACAGACTCTTTTTGCTAAATGTTCAGATTGCGTAAGTGTTCTTGCTAAAGATTTCCAGAGAGATGCAAAAAGTGGGAAAATGATACCATTAAAAAAAAAAGTTAAGAAATCTTCGAACACAAATTTACCTGATTTTCTATGGCTTGGTGTTGGTGCTAGAGTCATGCTTACAAGGAATCTTGATGTTTCTGATGGACTTGTTAATGGCGTCTTCGGGACCGTAATCGACATTGTCATGTTATCTAATAATGCTCAGTCACCTAAGTCCATTAAAGTTAAATTTGATAATGAGAATATTGGTTTAAAACTAAAACAACAGTCCTGTGGTAATGATGTTGACACTGTCAGTATTGAAATGGTGGAAGACGGTTTTAATAAACAGTGTGTGAGACACCAGTTCCCTCTGAAGTTAGCTTGGGCATGTACAGCTCATAAGGTGCAAGGCATGAGTTTGGACAAGGCAGTGGTGTGTCTGACCCGTACATTTTCAGCAGGACAAGCATATGTTAGTTTGAGTAGAGTAGTTTCGTTGAATGGTCTTGTGATAGAAGGGTTTGATGAGAAATATATTTATTGTAACGAGGCAGTAGCTGAGGCAATGAGTAAAATGGCATTGTATATTGATAACAATGAAATCAAGGATGATGATTGTTATAACACAAGCATTGCTATGCATAATATTCAAGGACTTCAGGCACATGTAATGGATTTGAAAGCTAATAATGAAATGATGTCATGTGATTTCATTTGCCTGACAGAAACATGGACTGACAAAAACTTTGATTGTGATATGGATATGAGTGATTACACATGGTATCATCAACCAAGAAATATGTCTTATGATAACTCCAGTCATGTGTCATGCATGTTAAAAGAACAGAGTCGTGGAGGTGTAGCTGTGTGTGGCAAAAAGGACAGAGTGTTTAGTAGGATACATTTGCCAATCAACAATCTTGAATATATTGCATTTCAATTAGATACAATTTCAAATGTGTCATCAGTTGTTGTAATAGTTTATCGACCCCCATCCTATACATTAAAGGAATTTGTACAAGTTCTTGAAATGTTATTGAGTGAAATACACAAGATTTCAAACTCGTGCATTGTTATGGGGGATTTTAACGAAGATATAATGAAAAAAGAATCTCATGTAAAGACACTGATGGATAATCACGGATATACGCAGTGTTTAAGTCATGCAACAACTGAAAAAGCTACTTTACTTGATCATGTTTATGTAAAAGATATAGACGATATTCATGTGCATATTAATCCAACTTACTACAGCTACCACGAGGCAGTTATCATTCGGTTGTAGTTTTACTTGTATGAAATAAATACCGGTACATGTACATTGTACAACACAATTTGTCAAAACATTGTGAAACAAGTATATAGGAACAATATAATAAAATGTGAAATTAAACAATTGTTTTACCATATTAAAATAAGATGGAATTAGGTTATCAAAACAATATTAGGATAATAAAGTGTGCATGGGAACTGAAAATGACAAGATAAACGTAGCATGATAAACAAAACCAATGAAATAGTATCATTACATGTACATGTATTAACCCTAACGCTGTTCAATCCTCCCAAATCCTCATTGCAGTTTTGGAAGATTTTGGACGATTGAGGTTGAATTGTATAAAAAATGAGGATTTTGGAGAATTGAGGCACAATGTTGTTTCAAGTGTGGAGGTTTTTTGAGGATTAAGGTTAAATTGCGATTTCAAAAAATGAGGATTTTTGACGATTGACTTTCGTCATTCCTCCAGAATCCTCATTGCAGTTTTGGAGGAGTTTGGAGGAGTTTTGAGGATTGAGGAAGAATGGTATTTAATAAAAATGATGATTTTGAAGGATTGAGGCACACACACATAATGGCAAAACACCAAAATTAACTTTTGGGGCTTTTTTGGCTGAATTTTACAAACAAGGTATTTATGAATGGGAATAAATGTGTGTTCGTTCGGTATTAATCACTCTGTTTAATACCGCTTGGAGTCTGGGTGCTGATAATTACCCTCGCCTTCGGCTCGGGTAATTATCAACACCCAGACTCCAAGCGGTATTAAACAGAGTAATTAAAACCTTTCGAACACACATTTATGGGCTAGGGGGGGGGGGGGGGGTAACCTTTGCTACATATTGTATTGGGTATAAAACGGGGGGGGGGGGGGGTTGTTTTTTCAACAAACAATCATCGGCTATCAAGGTATTTTATAATTGTTAATTAGTTTTATTTTGTAACATTTGTATATATAGAGTGTACTTTAAAGGCTACATGTATATATGTACATATCATTGCCTTACTTGCCTGAGTTCTGTTTAATACCTAAAGGCTATGCTAATTTTGTAATTGTACATGTACTTAACCCTAATCTTCCTAAATTCTCCTAAATCTTTCTAAACCCTCAACACAGTTTTGGAGTCCTGGCAACGAAAATAAATAGTGTGGTCAAGGAGGAGGAGACAAATGGTAAAAAAAGTTGGGTTAACAAGGAGGGAAAACAATATGTCCTCACGGTCATTACTGGACGATGACCACCACTCACTAACTGTGGAGCATCATCACATCCACAGCTGTAACATTTCATCTGTCCTTTTGGTGTTCACTGGATGATGACCACCACTCACTATAATTGTGGAGCATCGTCACATTCACAACTGTGACACGTTTTACCAGTCCTCCTGGTCATCACCGGATGATAACTTATCACTCACTATAACTGTGGAGTAGTGTCGTCACATTCACAGCTGTGTGTGAAATTGAGCCAGTCTCCTGGTCATCACTGGATGATGACCCCCACTCACTATAACTGTGAAGCATCGTCCCATTCACAGCTGTGACATTTCACCAGTACTCCTAGTCATCACTGGATAATGACCACCATTCAATATAACTGTGGAGTATCATCGTCACATTCACAACTTTGTGTGACATGTCACCGGTCTTCACTGGATGATGATCACAACTTACTATAACTGTGGAGTTTCGTTGTCACATTCACAGCTGTGACATTTCACCAGTACTCCTAGTCATCACTGGATAATGACCACCATTCAATATAACTGTGGAGTATCATCGTCACATTCACAGCTGTGTGTGACATGTCACCGGTCTTCCTGATCATCACTGGATGATGACCACAACTCACTATAACTGTGGAGTATCATCTTCACATTCACAACCGTGTGTAACATTTTACCACTCCTCCTGGTCATCACTGGATGATGACCCCACTCTCACCTCTTTTGTTATTGACCATCGTGTTGCCAAACCTCGGCAATTCTTTTATGTTTTAACCCCAACTCTCTATGGTGTGTGAACAATTAAATTGATTTTGGAGGATTAAGGACTGTTAGTGTTAAGATTAATCAAGGATGTGTTTATACAAGTATATGTATGTGACCTGTCATCACAAAATGAGCGTAAAGTCGGCAAAATAAAAAAATGAGATATGGGTTTTTCTAATTTCTGTGGAAACACAAATTTTCAATGCTATAACACTTGGAGGTTTGATACTCGATTTTTATTTTGTTTTTGTTTTTTTAGTCTGGAGTCTTAATACAGAGATTATGAGAAAATGGGCATTTCTTGCGAGAAATTGTGTGAAAGGCATAGTCAAAATTGTCTCAAAAACTAATTTTGTTTTTATCTGATCGTCCTGAAAAATTGGGAATTGATTGTTGCTGATTTAGTCTTTAAAAAAAAGCATATAATCTCAAAATAGACCACCCCTTCAAATTTTGACTTTCACTGGCCGTACTAGGTGGTATAGGGTTAATTAATAAAAATAATGAAGAAATAGTATGGTAAATAATAAGTGGACAAATTATGGTAACTAAGATTGATAAATATTAGGGTCAACAATGAAGGTAAATAGTGTGGTCAAGGAAGAGAATACAAATGTTAAAAAAAGGTGACTCACTTTATTTCCAACCGTACCTTTTCTCCAATAGTAAGAACGGGTAGTGTTGGGCGCGTACAGCTCGACACTCTGGGAATGAGGTTGCCAATGGCAGTAATAGTCTGGTTCATAGTAAATACGCTTTATTGCATGTATTGTGTAGAGCGACCGAGGTGGAAACATGTCATTTGACACACACAGAATGGCGAAACACCAAAATTTACTTTTGGTTTTTTTTGGCTGAATTTGACCAAAAACGTATTTATGAATGGGAATAAATGTGTGTTCGTTCGGTATTAATCACTCTGTTTAATATCGCTTGGAGCCTGGGTGCTGACAATTACCCTCGCCTTCGGCTCGGGTAATTATCAACACCCAGACTCCAAGCAGTATTAAACAGAGTGATTAAAACCTCTCGAACACACATTTATGGGGGGGGGGGTAATCTTTGCTACAAATTGTTTTAGGTAAAAAACTGGGGAGGGGGGGGGGGGGGTTGTTTGAAAACAATTTTTTCAACAAACAATCTTCGGCTATCAAGGTATTTTATAATTGTTAATTAGTTTTATTTTGTAACATTTGCATATAGAGTGTACTGACTTTAAAGGCTACATGTATATACATATCATTGCCTTACTTGCCTGAGTTCTGTTTAATGCCTAAAGGCTATGCTAATTTTGTAATTGTACATGTACTTAACCCTAATCTTCCTAAATTCTCCTAAATCTTTATAAACCCTCAACACAGTTTTGGAGTCCTGGCAACGAAAATAAATAGTGTGGTCAAGGAGGAGACAAATGGTAAAAAAAGTTGGGTTAACAAGGAGGGAAAACAATATGTCCTCACGGTCATTACTGGACGATGACCACCACTCACTAATTGTAGAGCATCGTCATATCCACAGCTGTAACATTTCATCTGTCCTTCTGGTGATCACTCGATGACGACCACCACTCACTATACAGTAACTGTGGAGCATCGTCACATTTACAGCTGTGACGCATCTTACCAGTCCTCCTGGTCATCACAGGATGATAACCTATCACTCACTATAACTGTGGAGTAGTGTCGTCACATTCACAGCTATGTGTGGCATTTCACCGGTCTTCCTGGCCATCCCTGGATGTTGACCACCACTCACTATAACTGTGGATTATATCGTCATCACATTCACAGCTGTGTGCGACGTGTCAGCGGTCTTCCTGGTCATCACTAGATGATGACTACAACTCACTATAACTGTGGAGTTGTGTCGTCACATTCACAGCTGTGTGTGGAATTTCACCAGTCTCCTGGTCATCACTGGATGACCACCACTCACTATAACTGTGGAGTATATCGTCATCACATTCACAGCTGTGTGCGACGTGTCAGCGGTCTTCCTGGTCATCACTAGATGATGACTACAACTCACTATAACTGTGGAGTTGTGTCGTCACATTCACAGCTGTGTGTGATATTTTACCAGTCTCCTGGTCATCACTGGATGACCACCACTCACTATAACTGTGCAGTATATCGTCATCACATTCACAGCTGTGTGCGACGTGTCAGCGGTCTTCCTGGTCATCACTAGATGATGACTACAACTCACTATAACTGTGGAGTTGTGTCGTCACATTCACAGCTGTGTGTGAAATTTCACGAGTCTCCTGGTCATCACTGGATGACCACCACTCACTATAATTGTGGATTATATCGTCATCACATTCACAGCTGTGTGCGACGTGTCAGCGGTCTTCCTGGTCATCACTAGATGATGACTACAACTCACTATAACTGTGGAGTTGTGTCGTCACATTCACAGCTGTGTGTGGAATTTCACCAGTCTCCTGGTCATCACTGGATGACCACCACTCACTATAACTGTGGAGTATATCGTCATCACATTCACAGCTGTGTGTGATATTTCACCAGTCTCCTGGTCATCACTGGATGACCACCACTCACTATAACTGTGCAGTATATCGTCATCACATTCACAGCTGTGTGCGACGTGTCAGCGGTCTTCCTGGTCATCACTAGATGATGACTACAACTCACTATAACTGTGGAGTTGTGTCGTCACATTCACAGCTGTGTGTGATATTTCACCAGTCTCCTGGTCATCACTGGATGACCACCACTCACTATAACTGTGCAGTATATCGTCATCACATTCACAGCTGTGTGCGACGTGTCAGTGGTCTTCCTGGTCATCACTAGATGATGACTACAACTCACTATAACTGTTGAGTTGTGTCGTCACATTCACAGCTGTGTGTGATATTTCACCAGTCTCCTGGTCATCACTGGATGACCACCACTCACTATAACTGTGCAGTATATCGTCATCACATTCACAGCTGTGTGCGACGTGTCAGTGGTCTTCCTGGTCATCACTAGATGATGACTACAACTCACTATAACTGTGGAGTTGTGTCGTCACATTCACAGCTGTGTGTGAAATTTTACCAGTCTCCTGGTCATCACTGGATGATGACCCCCCTCCCACCTCTTTTTTTTATATTGACCATCGTGCTGCCAAACCTCGGCAATTTTTTTTAGGTTTTAACCCCAACTCTCTATGGTGTGTGAACAATTAAATTGATTTTGGAGAATTGAGGACTGTTAGTGTTAAGATTAATCAAGGATGTGTTTATATATGAGATATTGGTATGGGGATATATGTTAGGCGGTATAGTGTATATAGACAAGAGGGGGGTAGCCTTTGCCACATATTGTACTGGGTATAAAATGGGAGGGGAGGGGGTGGTTAAAAAAAGTGAAGTTTTTTAGCACTAGTTGGCTATCAACATATTTTATAATTGTTAATTAGTTGTATGTGCGATATTTGCAAATGGAGTGTACTGACTTTAAAGACTATGTATCATTGCCTTACTTGCCTGAGTTCTATTCAATGTTTAAAGGCTATGCTAATTTGGTAATTTTACAAGCACTTTACCCTAATCTTCCTAAAACCTTCTAAATCTTGCTAAACCCTCAACGCATTTTAAGAGTCCTGGCAAAAACGGGCTCGTCAATTTGAGGGTCCATTGAGTTGATAAAACTTACCATACTAGCCTTATTGTTTATGTTCAGCGCTGTATAATTGAGCTCTTGAAGTCATCCATACTGTTTGTAAAGGTCATTGCCGCAACTCAACCCAATACAGTGATTGGTAGAAAACCTGGGCATTAATCACTACTCCGATAAACACATTCAGGATTTAGGATGATTTCAATTTTTAATATTGCATAAACATTGTTTTGGGGACACTATTACTCCTAAATTCTGTGTAGAGCCAATATTTATTTGTGAAAAACGACTAACTTCTACATGCTTAAATGGGTTTTGATAAAACTTAGATGCAGTGAGCGGTAGATAAAAACACCAAATTCTTCAGGGGATTACTGAGGTCACATGTCACATCAGGTCATTTCAAGTTATTGGAAATGCAAACACATTTTTTTTGGGGGGAGGTGAATTCAAAACATATATTGATTGCTGCGTAAAAAAGACGATCACTTGCGATCCGAATAACATTTGTTACACGATGGCAATTGAAAAACTTAGCACAATTTGCCCTTTGCACACTAACCATGCAAAACCCGATCAGACAACTTTACACAATTTTAGCCGGTTCAGGAATTCCATTGTATACACGGGAATCACTCAACCGGATTTATTTATTGTGTGAAGTTACAAGATTGTGACTCTCCAGCCCATGCTTATGGCGGAAGCGTGCAAAAGGATAATTCAAGATGGTTCACCCTAAGCATAGAGAGACCCGATCTGACAACTTTACACAATTTTAGCTGGTTAAGTTTTAAAATCGTTGTATACACGGTACTCGAAGAACCAGATATTTTTATTGTGTAAAGTTACAAGATGAAGACTCTCCAGTCCATGCTTTTGGCGGAAGTGTGCTAAGGACAAATTTAAGAGGGTACCTTGCAAAAAGGTCTAAGGGTTGGGAGCCTAAACTCAGTGGTTTTTAAAATCGTGTACAACTTTGAGTTCATGACTGTTGCCGAGGGGCGTGATTATTTTTAACGAAACTTGATCCGAAGCGGGTTCAGGCCAATAGTGCCGGGAACCACACCCACGCATTTCCAGCCTTGCTCGCTGCTGACAGACATTTCCGAACTTAAACTTGGCGTGTTTATGCGTCATCCGTTTGGAATTTGGGGAAAACTTTGCGTTTATATTACGTCATCCGGCACGAACTGGTTAAGTTAATTTTCATTGCAATCTGACAGTCCTACTACAGAATGACACGTTGTTGACTATTCAGGTACAGTTCTTTTCAAACTTTAATGCCAATACAAAACATAAACTCTGTTTGAATAAGGATGTTAACTTTAAAAGTATAAATAGTACTTGTATTTTCAGGCAAAACAAAATTCACTAAAATATTTGTAATGCTTTATAAGAATAGCATTTATAATAAAACAGGTCAAATGTTGTGCTGTACACTTTAAAGTACCAGTATATTATTATCTCGCATTTCAAACCACCTTAATTCCTTCAACCAAACAGTAGTGTTAGGAATGTTTGCAATATTATTTCTGATTAAAGATATTTGTTCTTACATATTGAAAATAAATAAAACAATTATACATTTATATGAATGTCACTTCTCATGTCCTTTTATACGCATACAATATGTTGTCATTTTAAGGGAAACTTTTGTTTATTTCTTGTCAAATAAAACCTAATTGCCTTCAAAAATGAACTCTACATAAAAATTTACCACTTCAAAGATTTGTAAGCAGAAACGTACGTTATCCCTCCAAAGTTATATCTTTCCTGAAAACAAAGAGGAATGTTTTCATAATGTAGGTTACACCCTAACAAAATCAATACATGTACCGAATCCAACATTACAAAATTATTGTCGGCTTGTATAAAATTGTCAGCTGAATCCTTTAAAAAAATTAGATGTAGATGTATCCATGTTAATTTCCCGCCCAGAAATACCTCCTGGCGCATAGCCAGAGTTATCCCGGTAACGGTTAAGTTATGAGTACCTGACCCATTTTGTACCAACACTTTCGTTTAATCCCTTTCGTTTCATCACAAGTAAACTCGATCACTTGCAACATTGAGGGCAGCAAACAACTTTAACAGTTGCAGATCGATAGAGCGTAACACCAGTAAACTCTATCACTTCCAACAATGAGGGCAGCAAACAACTTTAACAGTTGCAGATATAGAGGCTCTATCGCTGCGTTCCAATCGCGTCGTGTTTATCGTGTTCACCGTCAATTTCTTCATGTTCACGAGTAGGTTCCATTCCAAACGCTACTCGCCAAGACGCACGCGCACAGTCGAGTTAGTGGTACCATGGAGGAATAAGAAGGTTCCTCCATGGTGGTACGGTTAGGACATTCTCGCGCAAGAACTCGTACGTGAACCAACACACATGTGCTAGTATTCCATTCGTTTACGAAGTCGTGAACATGGAGAAACAAAATCCACTGACCTCGACTCGAGTGATCACCACTGATACGAGTTACAACTTACAAGGCGTATAGAGCGCCATTAAACACGATAAACACGACGCGATTGGAATGTAGCATAAAAAGCACAAGCAAACTCGATCATTTGCATCAATGAGGGCAGGAAAATACCGTAACAGTTGCACATAGAGGGTCTTAAAAGCTGCACCTTTAAAGTGACGTCACATGACCCACGATAACGTCGGCGTTACGATTTTCCTCTTGGCCTTACTGGACAATGCTGGAGATGGTTGTCGCCTTGAATAACGTAATCGCGACGAATTTCTTCTAGGACATTTTGTGGGTTGTGTTCTAAATGTATGCCAAGTCTCACGTCGATCGGATCTGTACTAAAATGTCAAACTGTATTGGCTGAAAAAACGTGTACAAATCCTATGGGGAAAATTGAACCTTTAATGTGACGTCACATGACCCACGATGACGTCATCATGACGTCACCTCAATTTATACCTGTAACACATCCCCTAATACTTGCATACCAAGTTTGACCCCAATCGGACTTCATTAATGTGACGTCACATGACCTACATGACGTCATCTTGACGAAGTTGATCTTGGCCCTCCTGGGGACGGTGGTTGAGGTGTGTGCTAAAGTCTCAAGGCGATAAAATTACAAAAGCTTCAAAGTCAACAGTCAAGAGAAAGAGGGTCTTTTAAAATCACCTTTAATGTGACGTCACATGACCTACATGACGTCATCTTGACGAAGTTCATCTTGGCCCTCCTGGGGACGGTGGTTGAGGTGTGTGCTAAGTATCAAGTCGATAAAATTTACGAAAGTGTCAAAGTCAACAGTCTAAAGAAAAACGTGTACAAAACCTATGGGGGGAAATTTTGACCTTTAGTTTTGACCAAAGTCACGTGACCTTGGAAAATGCAATCGCGACGAAATTCTTCCAGGACAATCTGTGGGTTGTGTTCTAAGTGTATGCCAAATTTCAAGTAAATCGGATTTACAAAAGTGTTAAAGTGTATTGTTACTTTCAATATGTATGTGTGGTGGTCTATATGTGTGCCGGTTCTTTCCTCGCCTTCCACCACTATGACCCGGGTTCGAATCCGGCCTGGGCCAATATGTGGATTGGGTTTTCAGTCCCTGCCTGACTCCGTGGGTTTTTCCCCAGGATATTCTTCTGGGGTTTTCCTCCCACCTCTAAAACTGTAATTTCTTCACATTAATTGTTAAATGAAATAAAAAATTGTTGAATGAAATTTGTTCCCGCCGTGAATATGGCCATTGATGATGCTGGTACGGCGTTAAACCCTAAATACTCACTCACTATATGTGTGCCAAGTCTGAAGTCGATTGGATTTACACAAGTGTCAAAGATTATTAGTTGAAAAAAACGTGTACAAATCCTATGGGGAAAATTGAACCTTTAATGTGACGTCACATGACACCCGATGATGTCATCATGATGTCATCTTAATTTTCGTCTGTAACACATCCTGGAATACTTGCATACCGAGCTTGACCCCAATCGGGCCTGTATTTCCAAAGATAGACGGTCCTTAAAACTGCACCTTTAATGTGACGTCACATGACCCACGATGACGTCATTATGACGATTTTCCCTTGGCCCTCCGGGGGATGGTGGTCGAGATGTGTGCTAAGTCTCGAGTCGATCAAATGTACGAAAGTGTCAAAGTCAATAGTCTGAAGACAAACGTGTACAAACCCTATGGGGAAATAAATTACACCTTTAACGTCACGTCACGTGACCTTGAATGACGCAATCGTGCCGAATTTCGTCCAGGACTATCTGTGAGTGGTGTTCTAAGTGTATGCTAAGTCTCAAGTCGATCGAATTCATTAAAGTGTCAAAGTCAACAGTTTGAAGAAAAACGTGTGAAAAACCTATGGGGAAAATGTTACCTTTAACATGACGTCACGTGACCTTGAATGACGGAATCGCGACGAATTTCTTCTAGGACCGTCCTTGGGTGGTTGTCTAAATATATGCCAACTCTCAGGTCGATCGGATTTACCAAACTGTCAAAGTGTATTGGCAGAAAAAACGTGTACAAATCCTATGGGAAAAAGTGACACAAAAAAAAAAGAAAAAAAAAAAAAAGAAAAAAAAAAAGAAAAAAAAAAACTTTAACGAAAACAAAAGCTGTTTCGGCTGAAATGCCGAAACAGCTAAAAAGAAAAAACTAGACATGTGTTTGTGGACAAACACAGAGCTGTTTCGGGTGTCTAACATTACTTTCTATATGTGTATCTGATGATGGTCTATGTCTGTGCCAAGTCTGACGTCGATGGATTTACACAATTGCCAAAGATATATTAGTTGGAAAAATACGTGTACAAATCCTATGGGAAAAACTGCACCTTTAATGTGACGTCACATGACACCCGATGATGTCATCATGATGTCATCTTAATTTTCGTCTATAACACATTCTGGAATACTTGCATACCAAGTTTGGCCCCAATCAGACATGTACTTCCAGAGATAGAAGGTCCTAAAAGCTGCCCCTTTAATGTGACGTCACATGACCCACGATGACGTTATTCTGACGATTTTCCCCTTGGCCCTCCTGGGTATGGTGGTCGAGGTGTGTGCTAAGTCTGAAGTCGATCGGATTTACCAAATTGTCAAATTCAATAGTCTGAAGAAAAACGTGTACAAAACATATGGAGAAAATTGAACCTTTAATGTGACGTCACATGACCCCCGATGACGTCATCATGACGATTTTCTCCTTGGCCCTCCTGGAGATGGTGGTCGAGGTGTGTGCTAAGTATCAAGTCGATCAAATTTACGAAAGTGTCAAAGTAAATAGTTTGAAGAAAAACGTGTACAAACCCTATGGGGAAAGAAATTGCACCTTTAACGTCACGTCACGTGACCTTGAATGACGCAATCGTGCCGAATTTTTTCAATGGCCATCTGTGGGTGGTGTTCTAAGTGTATGCTAAGTCTTAAGTCGAACGGATTCATTAAAGTGTCAAAGTCAATAGTTTGAAGAAAAACGTGTACAAAACCTATGGGGAAAATTGTACCTTTAACATGACGTCACGTGACCTTGAATGACGGAATCGCGACGAATTTCTTCTAGGACTGTCCTTGGGTGGTTGTCTAAGTGTATGCCAAGTTTCAGGTCGATCGGATTTACCAAAGTGTCAAAGTGTATTGGCAGAAAAAACGTGTACAAATCCTATGGGAAAAAGTGACAAAAAAAAAAAAAAAAAAAAAAAAAAAAAAAAAGAAAAAAAACTAGACATGTGTTTGTGGACAAACACAGAGCTGTTTCGACTGTCTAACGTTACTTTCAATATGTGTGCTATAGCAGGCCTCGAAATAGTACTAGCCCGGCGTACAAAGTCTAGCGAAAACTGCTCCGGGCTACCCAGACCCACTTCCTTGGTTGCCCGGCGGGCTAGTGAAAAATTCAGTAACCTACCTGTAAATGTTTAGATCAAAATACATGTTAAAATTGTATTTTTTTTTGTGTATTAAATAAATATCGGATCAAAATAAACCGAGTATAAACTGTCTTTTGTTTGTGTTTTTCGGCATGATTATCGATAGCCTGGAAGTGCTCGATCCACGCATGCATGCAGTGCATTGCGATCTCACGAATAGAGTAGACTGGTGGGCTTCAGTGAGATTAGTATAGTATAAACTACGGCGCAGGGTACCGCACATATGTGCACTATTCTCTTTCACATCGTTCAGCCTTTCTTACCATAACGGCCCACTGCGTAGCTGTATAGTACATGAGCGTGCTGCCGTGTCACTAGTAGTAGCGCCTGATAAAGAGTCTGTTCAGAACAGCGCCCTCTGTGTACATTACTACTGATATACATGTACATTATTGTACGTACCGCGCCGTACGTGCACGCGCCGAACGAATAGTTTTGTGCATTGTACATACGGGCCAGCGAAAATGTAAACGGGCTAGTAAAATCTGCAGTTTGCTAGCCCGGTGGGCTATCCAGGAAAAAAAGTTAGCGCAAGGCCTGTATAGGTCTATGTGTGTGCCAAGTCTGAAGTCGATTGGATTTACACAAGTGCAAAAGATAAATTAGTTGAAAAAAACGTGTACAAATCCTATGGAGAAAAATTGAACCTTTACTGTGACGTCACATGATACCCGATGATGTCATCATGATGTCATCTTAATTTTCGTCTGTAACACATCCTGGAATACTTGCATACCAAGTTTGACCCCAATCGGACATGTACTTCTAGAGATAGAGGGTCCTTAAAACTGAACCTTTGATGTGACGTCACATGACCCACGATGACGTCATTATTACGATTTTTCCCTTGGCCCTCCTGGTGATGGTGGTCGAGGTGTGTGCTAAGTCTCAAGTCGATCAAATTTACTAAAGTGTCAAAGTCAATAGTCTAAAGAAAAACGTGTACAAACCCTATGGGAAAATAATTGCACCTTAAACGTCATGTCACGTGACCTTTAATGACGCAATCGTGCTGAATTTCTTCAATGGTCATCTGTGGGTGGTGTTCTAAGTGTATGCCAAGTTTCAAGTCGGTCGGATTTACCAAAGTGTCAAAGTCAATAGTCTGAAGAAAAACGTGTACAAAACCTATGGGGAAAATTAAACCTTTAACGTGACGTCACGTGACCTTGAATGACGCAATCGAGCCAAATTTCTTCTAGGACCATCTGTGGGTGGAGGTCTAAGTGTATACCAAGTCTCAAGTTGATTGGATTTACCAAAGTGCCAAAGTGTATTGGCAGAACAAACGTGTGTAAATCCTATGGGTAAAAACACTGAAAGTGGAAAAAAAAAAAAAAAAAAAAAAAAAGAAAAAAAAAAACTTTAACGAAAACAAAAGCTGTTTCGGTGAAAAACCGAAACAGCTAAAAAAAAGAAAAAAAAAAACTTTAACGAAAACAAAAGCTGTTTCGGCTGAAAGGCCGAAACAGCTAAAAAAACTTTAACGAAAACAAAAGCTGTTTCGGTGAAAAACCGAAACAGCTAAAAAAAAAAAAAAAAAAAAAAAAAAAAAAAACCAGAACGAAAACAATAGCTGTTTCGGTGAAAAACCCAAACAGCTAAAAAACTAGAAATGTGTTTGTGGACAAACACAGAGCTGTTTCGATTGTCTAACGTTACTTTCAATATATGTGTGTGTGGTGGTCTATGTGTGTGCCAAGTCTGAAGTCGATTGGATTTACACAAGTGCCAAATATATATTAGTTGACAAAACGTGTACAAATCCTATGGGGAAATTTGAACCTTTAATGTGACGTCACATGATACCCGATGATGTCATCATGATGTCATCTTAATTTTCGTCTGTAACACATCCTGGAATACTTGCATACCAAGTTTGACCCCAATCGGACATGTACTTCTAGAGATAGAGGGTCCTAAAAACTGGACCTTTAATGTGACGTCACATGACCCACGATGACGTCATCATGATGTCATTTTATTTTTCGTCTATAACACACCCTGGAAAACTTGCATACCAAGTTTGACCCCAATCGGACCTGTACTTCCAGAGATAGCGGGTCCTAAAAACTGAACCTTTAATCCCTTTAATGTGACGTCACATGACCCACGATGACGTCATCATGATGTAATTTTATTTTTCGTCTATAAAACATCCTGGAATACTTGCATACCAAGTTTGACCCCAATCGCACCTGTACTTCCAGAGATAGCGGGTCCTAAAAACTGAACCTTTAATCCCTTTAATGTGACGTCACATGACCCACGATGACGTCATCATGATGTCATTTTATTTTTCGTCTATAACACACCCTGGAATACTTGCATACCAAGTTTGACCCCAATCAGACCTGTACTTCCGGAGATAGCGGGTCCTAAAAACTGAACCTTTAATGTGACGTGCCGTGACCCCCCGATGACGTCATCATGAAGATTTTACCCTTGGCCCTCCTGGAGATGGTGGTCGAGGTGTGTGCTAAGTCTCAAGTCGATCAAGTCTACGAAAGTGTCAAAGTCAATAGTCTGAAGAAAAACGTGTACAAACCCTATGGGGAAAAAAATTACACCTTTAACGTCACGTCACGTGACCTTGAATGATGCAATCGTACCGAATTTCTTCAAGAGCCATCTGTGGGTGGTGTTCTAAGTATATACCAAGTTTCAAGTCGGTCGGATATACCAAAGTGTCAAAGTCAAGAGTCTGAAGAAAAACGTGTACAAAACCTATGGGGAAAATTTTACCTTTAACATGACGTCACGTGACCTTGAATGACGTAATCGCGACGAATTTCTTCTAGGACCGTCCTTGGGTGGTTGTCTAAAAGTATGCCAAGTCTCAAATCGATCGGATTTACCAAAGTGCCAAAGTGTATTGGCAGAACAAACGTGTGTTAATCCTATGGGTAAAAACAGTGAAAGTGGAAAAAAAAAAAAAAAAGAAAAAAAAAAACTTTAACGAAAACAAAAGCTGTTTCCGTGAAAAACCGAAACAGCTAAAAAAAACCAGAACGAAAACAAAAGCTGTTTCGGTGAAAAACCGAAACAGCTAAAAAAAAAAAAGAAAAAAAAAAAAAACTTTAACGAAAACAAAAGCTGTTTCGGTGAAAAACCGAAACAGCTAAAAAAACTTTAACGAAAACAAAAGCTGTTTCGGTGAAAAACCGAAACAGCTAAAAAAACTTTAACGAAAACAATAGCTGTTTCGGTGAAAAACCGAAACAGCTAAATATTGGCCAGGACGAGGACTCGAACCCAGGCGATGAAACCTCGCAAACCAGGAGCCTAACCACTCGGCCATTCGACTACCGGTCAACATTGTTTCAAATCGATGGGACTTATGTTTGAAAACTGGAGTAATAGCTCCAGTGTAGAATAAAGTAACCCTTTCATTACTCCACCACCCCCCCCCCCCCCCTTTTTAAAAGTAAATCAAGAAAAGAACAGAACGTACGTCTGCATTGGTGCTATGGTAAGGGGAAAATGAAGAACAAAAAGTAAAGTGGTGTTGACTAAGCAATTCAGGGGTACGGGCCTATGACTGAACACATTGACCGACTCCCACATAGGACTCGTCACCCTGGCGAATTAAGCCGTTGAGCTTATAACTCCGGTTGGTATTTGAAGACTATAATTTAAATCTTTTAAAGATAAGATTGCAAAATTTCGCGCGTTAAAACTGCAAAAAAAAAAAAACATCGGCCAGGACGAGGACTCGAACCCAGGCGATGGAACCCTGCAAACGAGGAGCCTAACCACTCAGCCATTGGACTACCAGTCGACATTGTTTCAAATCTATGTGACTTATGTTTGAAAACTGGAGTATTAGCTCCAGTATAGAATGAAGAAAAAAAAGTTATGTGGTGTTGACCAAGCATTCAGGGGCTCGGACCCGTGACTTTACTCACTGAACGACCCCCATATAGGACTCTTTTGGGTTCTAGGATTCCCGGCCCACCACACGTCCTTCCCTGTCCATGTTCATGTAACCCGTAGGCCACGCAACCGTAAAGGGAGGACTGACGGAGCGAGGCCCTAGCTCTTGCCGCCTATGCAAGCAAACGAGCTCCGTCCCTATACTAAGGTGCGCACCTGAACTCCGCGGACAGTACCAGCCTGACGAATTAAGCCGCTGAGCTAACTCCGGTTGGTGACTGAAGACGATCAATTAATTCTGTTATAGATAAGATTGCGAAATCGTGCGCGTTAAAACTGAGGAAAAAATGACGTCTGGCAGAACGGGGACTCGAACCCAGGCGACGGAACCCCGCAGACGAGGAGCCTAACCACTCGGCCATTCGACTACCAGTCAACACTGTTTGAAATCCATGTGACTTAATAGGTTTGGAAGCTGGAGTAATAGCTCTATCCTACATCTGCTCAAAGGAAGAAGGAGAAACTGTGTGTTCAGGGTTAATGAGCCGCCCACGCATTAATTGTTCGAAAATTGGACTTATGTTATGTCGATAGAGGGCGCGCCACACAAATAGAAGTCACCAGCAAAGCGCGGGCTCAAAGGAAACAACACAAAATCAGACAAACGGCGCTGCCTCGCGACACTCGGGAGTAGGGTGGCAATGTATATATTTTTCATTGGAAATTTAGAAATTTAAATAAAATTGTCTTGTTTGGAAAGGAGTAAGAATTTTTCAAAAAAAATCATCGGTCAACCCACCAAAAATTGAAAAGAATATGACATGCTGCACGTCATGTTTCTGTAGTCCCTGAACACGTGAGACTTCTAAGTATTTTAATAACATCGTGAAAGTATAGGCGTTTTAGCCCTTAGGTCTATGGGAATTGGTTTGCTCCGTTTCACCCAAAGGGCTCTGTGTTAATAAACCCCGGTCACAACGGATCGTACGAAATGTTGTCGTGGTAAGGCCTGGTCACAACGAACCCACGACGCATTTGTTCCACGACACGACATCAAATTTGGGCAGATCGTGGGTCATCGGGGGTCGTCGCAAGACAGTCCTACGAAATTTCGAGCATTGTGGCATCGATGTACGTACATGTACGTACGGACGGGTAAATGACGCCTTGATGAAGGCTAAAGAAAACTATGAATAGAAAGTTCAAGAAATTTAAAAATCGTATTATTCTCTATTCCACATCTTGTGAAAGTCCAAGGGTGGCATCGAAATGGATTTAGAAATTACAAGTCGATTTGCAAGCGCGGGGGGGGGGGGGGGGGGGGGGGGAGGACTACATTGTACGTTTGCACTTTCACAAACATAGCATTTAAATGTATTGCAACGCCGAGCGACACATCAGAGCCAACACACCCCGCTTGCGTACATTGACCAACTCCCATACATAGGACTCTTCACCCTTGCGAAATAAGCCGTTGAGCTAACTCCGGTTGGTATTTGAAGACTATAATTTAATTCTTTTAAAGATAAGATTGCGAAATTGCGCGCGTTAAAACTGCGAAAAAAAAGAAAAAACAAATATTGGCCAGGACGAGGACTCGAACCCAGGCGATGAAACCTCGCAAACCAGGAGCCTAACCACTCGGCCATTCGACTACCGGTCAACATTGTTTCAAATCGATGGGACTTATGTTTGAAAACTGGAGTAATAGCTCCAGTGTAGAATAAAGTAACCCTTTCATTACTCCACCACCCCCCCCCCCCCCTTTTTTAAAGTAAATCAAGAAAAGAACAGAACGTACGTCTGCATTGGTGCTATGGTAAGGGGAAAATGAAGAACAAAAAGTAAAGTGGTGTTGACTAAGCAATTCAGGGGTACGGGCCTATGACTGAACACATTGACCGACTCCCACATAGGACTCGTCACCCTGGCGAATTAAGCCGTTGAGCTTATAACTCCGGTTGGTATTTGAAGACTATAATTTAAATCTTTTAAAGATAAGATTGCGAAATTTCGCGCGTTAAAACTGCAAAAAAAAAAAAACATCGGCCAGGACGAGGACTCGAACCCAGGCGATGGAACCCTGCAAACGAGGAGCCTAACCACTCGGCCATTGGACTACCAGTCGACATTGTTTCAAATCTATGTGACTTATGTTTGAAAACTGGAGTATTAGCTCCAGTATAGAATGAAGAAAAAAAAGTTATGTGGTGTTGACCAAGCATTCAGGGGCTCGGACCCGTGACTTTACTCACTGAACGACCCCCATATAGGACTCTTTTGGGTTCTAGGATTCCCGGCCCACCACACGTCCTTCCCTGTCCATGTTCATGTAACCCGTAGGCCACGCAACCGTAAAGGGAGGACTGACGGAGCGAGGCCCTAGCTCTTGCCGCCTATGCAAGCAAACGAGCTCCGTCCCTATACTAAGGTGCGCACCTGAACTCCGCGGACAGTACCAGCCTGACGAATTAAGCCGCTGAGCTAACTCCGGTTGGTGACTGAAGACGATCAATTAATTCTTTTATAGATAAGATTGCGAAATCGTGCGCGTTAAAACTGAGGAAAAAATGACGTCTGGCAGAACGGGGACTCGAACCCAGGCGACGGAACCCCGCAGACGAGGAGCCTAACCACTCGGCCATTCGACTACCAGTCAACACTGTTTGAAATCCATGTGACTTAATAGGTTTGGAAGCTGGAGTAATAGCTCTATCCTACATCTGCTCAAAGGAAGAAGGAGAAACTGTGTGTTCAGGGTTAATGAGCCGCCCACGCATTAATTGTCCGAAAATTGGACTTATGTTATGTCGATAGAGGGCGCGCCACACAAATAGAAGTCACCAGCAAAGCGCGGGCTCAAAGGAAACAACACAAAATCAGACAAACGGCGCTGCCTCCCGACACTCGGGAGTAGGGTGGCAATGTATATATTTTTCATTGGAAATTTATAAATTTAAATAAAATTGTCTTGTTTGGAAAGGAGTAAGAATTTTCAAAAAAAATCATCGGTCAACCCACCAAAAATTGAAAAGAATATGACATGCTGCACGTCATGTTTCTGTAGTCCCTGAACACGTGAGACTTCTAAGTATTTTAATAACATCGTGAAAGTATAGGCGTTTTAGCCCTTAGGTCTATGGGAATTGGTTTGCTCCGTTTCACCCAAAGGGCTCTGTGTTAATAAACCCCGGTCACAACGGATCGTACGAAATGTTGTCGTGGTAAGGCCTGGTCACAACGAACCCACGACGCATTTGTTCCACGACACGACATCAAATTTGGGCAGATCGTGGGTCATCGGGGGTCGTCGCAAGACAGTCCTACGATATTTCGAGCATTGTGGCATCGATGTACGTACATGTACGTACGGACGGGTAATGACGCCTTGATGAAGGCTAAAGAAAACTATGCATAGAAAGTTCAAGAAATTTAAAAATCGTATTATTCTCTATTTTACATCTTGTGAAAGTCCAAGGGTGGCATCGAAATGGATTTAGAAATTACAAGTCGATTTGCAAGCGCAGGGGGGGGGGGGGGTGGGGGGAAGGACTACATTGTACGTTTGCACTTTCACAAACATAGCATTTAAATGTATTGCAACGCCGAGCGACACATCAGAGCCAACACACCCCGCTTGCGTACATTGACCAACTCCCATACATAGGACTCTTCACCCTTGCGAAATAAGCCGTTGAGCTAACTCCGGTTGGTATTTGAAGACTATAATTTAATTCTTTTAAAGATAAGATTGCGAAATTGCGCGCGTTAAAACTGCGAAAAAAAATAAAAAATAAATATTGGCCAGGACGAGGACTCGAACCCAGGCGATGAAACCTCGCAAACCAGGAGCCTAACCACTCGGCCATTCGACTACCGGTCAACATTGTTTCAAATCGATCATGCTCAGCATGTACGAAACAATCACGGCACGTGACATTGAGATTTTTTAAACGAGCAAACTCAACCCCAAAATTGTTCGAAATGGATAATTAATACAAGGGTAATGCGAGTACATAAAGTGTACCTGCAAATTCCCGGCCAAATCTATAATTTTCGGACGCAAGTTTTAACATACCTTATAGTTAGAGAGGGTTTTCACTAGTCCGAGTTACTGGACCCTATGTTATCGCTTTTTAGCATTTTGGTGGGAAATACGGTAACCTCTGGAAACATAAATACAATGGGGACAATGGGAGTGAAAAGGTCTCCAAAGGGTAATTTCTATAGATGAATAGGTCTCCAATAGGAATTTCACGAAATAGATTTTTGCATTTTACTTAAATTACTCAACAAATGTTAGAATGTGGGTTAGGGTACAATATAGGGTATATTGGGTCGAAAATTCAACCCGGAAAAATAATTGTGGTTAAAGTAAGAACATTTTGAAAAAAGTGCTCGACTTTCTAACCATTTTGTACACGAGAACAAAGACATGTTTCCACAGTGATACAAAAATTACGTGGACATGATCTGGCGAATACTAGAGTCCGAGCGGGAATTATATTTAACAATAATTAAAGCCTTAAATTCATTTTTTTTTTAATCCGTAGCACCACAATAATACTTAACAAAGTAAAATACTTACTTCTGGGGGTACTCACGATCAAATATTGACCTGCAAATCTAGGAAATTCGACGACAGTATTGGAGCGAGTACTGCACACTTGTTGTTCACCATGATTTTGAAGGGGAGTGCATGCCGACCGTACCACTATACGCAGGGGTGCTCTGTGATGTCACAGGTCAGTGCGTCGCGTCGCGCCCGCGATACACTGACCTTTGACATCGCAGAGCACCCCTGTGTATAGTGGTACGGTCGGCATGCACTCCCCTTCAAAATCATGGCGAACAAGACTGTGCAGTACTCGCTAGAATACTGCCCCGAAGCCCCTGGAAATTTATCTTAGACACATGGAAGGCTATTTAGACGATTTAGAGATACTTTGTTAGGTATTTTTTTTTTAAATAAATTTAAGACATTATCATTGTTCATTGTTGAACAAGTTCAAGAAAATCCCCAAAATACATTAACGATATGATTTTAACGTAGATATGATTATTGTAAGCAACAACAATTTTTTTTTTTTTTTTTGGGGGGGGGGGTCTCTCACCTTCATCTATCTTTTAGCCCAATTTATGGACACACCATTTTCCCCCAGTTTTTGTTTGCTGGGCTAAATATCACAATGTTATCATTGTTTATATGATTTTCTATAAGGTTGTAATATGATAACAGTGCCAGTAAGCAACTTGGTGAATTTAAAGCTCTCCAACGCTGGGGGGACAGAATAAACTGGAGGGGGACAGAATTAACGGCTCCAGGGGAACACTTTTACCTAGGTAATTCTGTCCCCCTGGACAATTTTACCGGGGACAGAATTGCCGTCCACACCGGCTATCCCTCCGGTATTTACCGGGTACCAAACGGTACACCGTACCCGGCATATGCATCGGCCGGAGCTGAATCGGAATACTGAATGCCCCTATGTAATGAAAAAAATACATTGGGTTTCATAATAATATTTGCTGGTGGCTTGGGCACAGGCAAAGGAAAGCAAGTGCCGAGTTTGTGAGGTGTCGAGTTGGGCGGCCAAAAGGGCCAAAAGCAATACAAAATATATACTAACTAGACATGTGTAGTGACCAATCCTATGTTGTATACACCCCCATGTTTTGAAGTGGTTTAATCTAAAGTTGTTTACCTGCACACCCACTACATTAAATGGATTTACCCTAGCTTAGTACTGCATGCACATTCTTTGTATATAGTTTATTTAGAATAATTACAATACCTATTGTTATTAGTGTGCATCAGTACACACATCATAGTATTTCAGTAGGCTAGGCCTTAATTTACCATGGTCATTCTGGCTGTGAGAGTAGAGAGGGCCACATCATGTACAAGCAGCACTCACACACCATACATATACTGTAGTCTTATTTATGCACCTTACTTTATTTATTAAGTTTTTAGGTTTATGTAGCTTGTAGTCTGTAGGATAATTATTTGTACATACATCGGTATATTTAGATAGTTTAATACGTAGGGTTAAATATATACATTTAAACATGTGTAATGGCAAGTGGTGTTGGCAGTAGCACACAGCCACCCATAACTCGCCAAACACATTACATGTACTGAAGTCGATGCTCTACGCCTGGATATTCGTAAAGGACCTGATCAAGGTATGTTATATATATAATAATAATAACTTCACTTCACATGTATAATGTAAAAGAAATAACATCAAAAACGAAAAACAAATATAACTTACAAATTGAACAAAGATCAAATCAAGAATTAAAGATTAAATATACAAATTATAAATAATTAACGAAACAAAACAATAAATTTAACAATAACGAAAATATAAAAAAATGAAGAAAACAATTTGTCAATTTAAAATAGTCAAAACTGGAAAATAACTTTTGTTTACACTAACAAAATTAAATTTATTAACCCAAAAAACAACAATAATAATGTTCAACATATTTAAATAAAACATATGTGATTTAAGAAACATTTCGTCACCGACAACACGAACTGACACCGAGTGGTCGCCGTTACATAAATACAATTCGGAGAAAAACGCTTTTAAAGGTTTGACACGAGTTTACTCAGTCATCAAATCCGTCTACTTGAGGGGTTTGGTATCATTAAACGTAACAATTCGTTAAGTGCTGAAACACAATTTTTATATTGTGAAAATATGGTTACTTAATTAATAATTAAATGATTAAGACGGGTGTCAGTTCGTGAAAACGAAAACTGTCGCATTTTTGGAGAGTGCGCGCATACATTGCAGTGAGTGAGTGCCAGTTCGTGGAAACGAAAATTGACGCGTTTTCGGGGAGTGCGCGTACAAACGTGATACGTATACACGGCGTTATACAACAGTACGTTTCAGAGACAGTGCCAGTTCGTGAAATCTTTTTCACAGCGCGACCTCGCAATTTCGTTTCCACGAACTGACACCGAGTGCAGTGTCACTTCATGAAACCGAAAAACGCAAAACTCCCCAATGAAAATTAGCAAATTAACATGATTTAGGAAAAAACAACTTCGCCATGTTATACTTCATGGCACAAAATGATATATTCGGCAATAATTTTGTTTTTAAATTTCTTGATATAATGGCACATCTAAATTAGACAATTCCAGGGGTAAGATCGCGCAAGGCATGGTGGGAAAACATGGCGCAGCAAGATCGTAGCCATGGTAACGAGGTTGCGTCAGTGCACACTTTTCTAACTGTACACATTACAATGGCCCAAGCCTGTAGGGAGGGGGCATGTTTACGGCTGCAGAACCAACCTTAAAAAATAATCGCAATATCGTAATTTTACCATGGAAAATTGTCTTATATCCTCAATAACTCCCCCAATTTTGGTATCGGAAAAATTCAGCCGGCAAGACATTTAATTATCAGAGTTCCGCGTTTTGCCCGGGCACGTTTTTCAGGGTGGGGGCATGTTTACGGCTGTAGCACCAACCTTCAAAATGATCGCAATATGGTAATTTTAACAGGGACAAGTGTCGTATATCCTCAATAACTCCACCAATTTGTTTATCGGCCAAATTCCGCCGGCAAGGCATTTAATTTTCCAGAGTTCCGCGTTTTACCAGGGCACGTTATTCGTTGGTAACTTTGGTACAGCACTTAGTAAGTTTTAGTAAGACCGTTGGTGCAAGTGTCTCCCACTCAGTGTGGTGTGGATACGCCCATTTATGCTAAGTGGCCTATATAATAATAATAATAATAACTGAAATGTATACCGCGCCATGCATTAACCGCCATAAATAACGCTCATGGTGCAAACAAAATTATATTCAATCAGAAGTAACAAAACTATTAAATTTAACTAAACAAAAATATTCTGAGTGGTCTGAAACAAATAGGTCTTCAGGGCAACTTTAAATTCAGAAAGCGATGAGAAATTGCGAATACCGAGGGGTAGTTTGTTCCAAAGATGAGGACCTGCGTAAGAAAATGATCGATCACCCCATGATTTGTGAGTGTGAGGGACAACCAGCAAAGAAGCATCGGAAGATCTCAATCGCCTGGATGGATTATATGGAGATGTATTATATGGAGTCTATATTATATTCAGGAGCTGAATCATGAAGGCAATGAAAAACAAGCAGTAACAGTTTGCACTTAATCCGGTCAGCAACAGAGACTGCAAAATCGGGGTGATATGGGTTCTAGATAGTGTCAGTCACAATTCGAGCGGCATAATTTTGGAGTCTTTGTAGCCGGCAAGCAAGTTGTTTACGGGGTCGCTGATACAACATGGAATTACAAAAATCCAACCGAGATGAAATGAGGACGTGAACAAGTTTCTCTGTTGCCGACAAATACGCTACTGGACTTAATAATTTATCAGAAATAGTCAGAATTGTTTGGTCTGAAAACCAGACTACGTCAGCCATGTGAGGGCGCCTTCCTCTTAGCGTACACAGCCTCCGCGATGAACAAGGGGATGAACAACAAGATTACTCCCCCGAACAACAAGAAAGAAATGCTGAAACTTCCAGTCCACTCATAAATCAAACCTGAAAGTGAAAACCAAATTCAGTTTAATATAAAAAACCTTAAGCTGCTGTAATATCGTAGACAAAAAACTAGTCTGGTTCCCTGCTTTTACGATTTCTATATGCCTAGATTTCTAAATTGTAAGTCCGGTAGCTATTTAAAGATGATGCAATATGATGCAACAAATCTACACCTTAGCGGCTTTTTCCGAAAAAGGCAAAACGCCTGAACAATTCTTTTTGGAGTGGTTTTTATGAAATTCACTTTTGAGTGAACTATCATTCTATTTAGGGAGTATATTTAGGGAGAATCTATATCGATGGCTTTAGTTTGTTAACGTTATTACCTTACAACCTCTTAACTCTCGGAAACACTCGAACATCGCGAACCTTAACGATAATACCCGACCGTCAATAACTTCGTATTTAGAAGTTTGTTTCTTATTTGCGCCTATAAACGGCTGTCGCGTGGTCCAGGGCCTGATGAACGGGGTAATAATCGCAAAGCGCTTTGACATCGTTAATACGATGGAAAGAGCTATATATGTATAAGCACGATGGTGATTATGATTATAAAAGGGGTCATGGAAGCTGGAATAGAGTCAAAATTTACCCTGAATAATGCCAGGCCAAACTGAACCACGACTCCTAACCCTATATATACCCCTAAACCTTAACCCTAACACTGACAATGAAGGTTTTCGATTATCTATCCTATTTAGAGTGTAAACGAAGAAGTTCGCACCTGCTGCTAATCCACCGAGTGCTGCAGTGATTCCCACGAAAAATCCTTGCCAGCACAGGATACTGATATACCGGTCGTCGGTCGAGATAAACCGCAACATGACATCCACAGCTTGGAACATAAAGGCAAAGCCAACACCAATAAGTCCAGTCAAAGCCAACTGTCCGATGAACGGTTTCATGAAGGCGTCTAGGAAAAACGATGCAGACGCGACGCTCGCCCCGAAACACCCCCAGAATGTCATGTTTTGCTCCAGGCCGACCTGCTGCAAGAGAGGCGCCACAAGCTTGCCGATGATGTTACCAAACCCGTAGGCAGTGGGAAGAAAGGACGACTGGGTCTCGCTCAGACCCTGAAACTGCCCGTGCGATACGACGTACACCACCCACGCGCTGTAGGCAAAAGTGCACGTTAACCTTCCGGAAACTAACAAGATGAATCTGACATCTTTTAGCAACGCCAGATCGAATGCCTGGGTAAGACCCTGGCAACACCCACCAAGCCTTCGTTTACAAAGACCCGAGTGGCTTTTTTCATCGGAGGTATTGGGTTTAGCATGACTGCAAGCCGTCTCTTCTTCCCTTGTATCGATTCCTTCCTCGTCGGTTACCGACACCTTTTGGTACTGATCACCGTCTGGTGGGGACAAAGATGGATCCCGTCGCACTAGCATAGCACACGCCATCAGATGAAATGAGACACCTCCAAGTAGAAGCAAGGCTCCTCTCCAACCATAGGTGTCCAGAAGTACCTGTGTAACTGGCCCGTAGACCATCACACCCAGAGGAAAACCCATCGTTGCTATTCCAACAGCTAACGGATAGCTCTCTTTAAAGTACGAGGCCATTACGGCATAGCTGAGTACGTAACCGAACGACGAACCGATACCTGCAAAACAATAAAGCAAGAGAGTAAAACAGGTCAGACGTCGAGCTTCCAGAATTCTTGCTGGCAGCTAAAATACATTATATAATTGCTATGTTCTGCAAAGCTCAGTGAACAAAATAATAAAATCTTTAAATTTAACGTTTAACGTTTAATAACGTGTTGGATTACTTTCTCATTCGATTACACAAAAGTAACCGGTTTAGCTTATGGAGCGTCGGACTGAGGATCGCAAGGTCTGCGGTTCAAGTCGGCTCCAAATTACCCAGCGTGGAGTGACTTGGAGTTGAAGACAGGTGCGACGCTCTGCTCAACAATTGATCTCCCTGGTGGAGCGCTTTGAAATGAAAAGGGGATAGACTCCCTCGTCGTATAGCTGATACCGACAACAGGCCTCCACCAAATTACCTTACCATACCTTACCTTAACCTTACCCACACAACATCTTTTTCTTAATTTCGTCGATGAACCTTGCAGTGGTACAGCAATTTTAGACCGTCAATTACCGTTGTACGCAAACCTAGCCAATCAGGACTTGTGAGTGTTCATAAGGTCAGTGGTGCTTGCGTCCCATCCAATGAACTATCGGGACTGTACCTTATAGCTTATAGCTTATTGTTATTCATAATATAAGGCCTGACATACGATCTACAGTACATGATTATTATAACATTAGTATACGCCCTCCTCCCGCTGGTGACTGAAACGCCAGATGTGTACAATGGCGTTTGCAATGACTCCCTGCTTCTATTGTGACAAGGTACAATGGGATACGTTACATGCCGGATATTTCAATGGTACGTTGTATTTTCAACATGTGGGTTGTCAGAATCAAACCATTTAAAATGCAGGGAACACGAACGCCTGCTAGTTACTTAAGCCAAGTAATAATAACCAAGCACTAGAGGTGTTTCTCAATGGTGCCCCTTGTACTTCAGTTATTACAGTCAGTGTGTTAACATTGTACCGTAAAATGGGAAACCTTTGGCAGTATTTTCAGACAATTTACAATATATATCTGCATATTAAACAATAATGTTACATTTTCCGTGTTATGTCTTACAATAGAGTTGGGTTTGAGCCAACAAATCTACAGATACAAATAGGTGTTTTTTTGTTAATGTAGAATTGGGGCAACTTTGGCCACCAAACTATTATGAATAAAGCTAAAATATCGATTTGATCCTTCAAACACCCCAGAATTTCCTGAAAAGATGCTAAAATTGACGATTGACCTCTATAAACACAACGAGTTGAATAAGTTTCCGGAAGCGTATTGTAAGTTTTATACTCATTGAAAGAAATTCAGGCTTTGGGCAACTTTGGTCAGATCGTTTGGGGGAAAACATTTATAAAATATCGCATAAAATCCAGTTTAATTTTATTTGTTTAACTAATAAAACCATCAACAAAATGTAGTGGCCAAAGTTGCCCCATTTTACGATATGTTTGGGGGTGGGGTGCACGTTTATGGGTTCTGATGTGAGATTTAATATACCCCTTTTTTCTCCCTCGGGGTGGAAATGAAATACACAAGTTAAGGCATCTTTGTTTTTGGTACGTCTGACGGCAATAAAAAAAAAGGTGTTTGCGGGGACGGCACGAATAATCATCAGGGACAAACATCCCCTCTGTAGCTTGGTTTATATACTCTATACTTGGTGGAAGAAATTATTAGGCGTATGTGTTCCCTGCATTTAAAGTGGTTTGCTCCTCACAATTACAACCCGCATGTTGAAAATACACCATTGAACTTCTCGCCATGTACAGTACATGTAAGTGCGTATCCATGCATTTAGGCCGCAGGATGCATCTCACAAATTCGTTGATTTTGTGACCCCCCTCAAGAAGCTATTACATTTTGGGCTTAAAATTCGTGTAAATTCCGTCTTTCATCACCCTAAAACTCGCCAAGCCTAAAACATTCGCATTATCAAGTAATAGTTAATTTGAGTTGGAAAAAATACTCCCGAACCATGTAAAGATAAATCGATGACTTTTACTGCTAACCAATCACAACGAGTTTCTCATGCAACGTTGACCAATGTCACGACTTGTTTCAGCGGAGTCGGTGCGATCACGTTGTGCAAGATGGCGTCTTCATCGGACGCGAATTTAGCTGAATGAAGGGGGAGGCGACGAAAGTCCTTTGTATTGCTGTATGCACACAACTTATTCCAAATCTAAAGTATAATACAATTCAGCGTGAAGAGCTAGGCTAAATTCTCAGAGTGTTGTACGCTATGGCAAAGCTTCTCTCCACCCAGGAGTAAATGGGTACCTGTGAGGGCAGAGATGGTTATTGTGGTTGATTTAGCTGCTTTGCGCCGAAATGGCAGCATCGAGCTGTATACTCCCCAGGGAGCTGAGATGGTATTTGGAGTGTTTCATGGGCCCAATGACCGGGGTAATAATAAAAGCGCTTTGATACACCCACATTTGTGGGAGTCTAAAAGCGCTATAATAAGAACTAGCATTATTATTATTATTATTTAAATTGCCCCAAACTGCCACTACGTTGTCGTTCATTGATATAGACCACGCACGAGGGAATTCGGCATCGGCAAGCCGGGTAAGCTATTATTAGAGGCCAAGCCGTGCCTCTTGGAACTTGAAGTGAAGACGCCAGCCACCCCATTGCTCTTTCAAGTGCTTTCCAGGACCGTGGACGTACCCAAAGAAGGTAAGATTTTGTATATTGTGGCTAGGACCGCCATGGAAGAATGGGACAACATGGCAAATATTCGGTTAATTTATTGTTAATGTTATGTTACTTACAGGCCTTATCATTGTTGTAAGGTTCGATTTCAAGTCAGTGGCCATTTTTTTAATTTGTATTTATTCTATGCAAAGCGGGGACTGATGCTGGATTCTTAACCTCTGTGTACAACAAAGTGTCCCTTGGCCTTACTAAATAGTGTATTTTTTCTATGGGGAAAGAACTCCGTATTTGGCCACCGCATTTTATTTCATAAATTAAAACTCCCCAAATGTCACCACTTTTTCAAGCCTTTTTAGAAAGTTATTTATTGTTCATAAAATGTGGTGGTGGCCCCGAGTATGAAACTAATTCTAGTTCTTGGTGTTTTACTGTTACGTTAAGCATTGGGCTAAGTTTGTACTAACACTAACAGTTTAAAATTATTATTCTGTAGGAGACACAGCGACAATCCGAGGGATCATCTCCACCACTTCTGCAAGTCAAACGGGCTGAAGACAGACAACAAAGGGCAGACCAGAGAGAAATAGAACAAGGTAGTAAAATCCCTTATATAAATAAAACAGCACAAAATAGCATTTGGCATCTGCTTTATAATGTAATTTGTATGTAAATATAAATAGATTCAAATATAAATATAGGACTTGAGGAAGGATACACCAATTGCAGATATCAACAATATTTACTACTGAATTATTAGGAAAATATCTTACTTATTGGAAAGTAAATAATGAAACTAGGCATCCAGCAAAATGATTGCGCTAGATATCCCATAATTGTTCAAACATTTGCATTTTATTACCAAAAATTCAATATAGTCTTCGGGTGATCGCGAAAGAAAAGACAACAACTGCCCCCCATTTTTGTTACCAATTTCTGATACATTGTAATTCAAACAATTGCCAATGATGTATCCTAACTTTAAATTAACTGAGGATTCATTACAAAAATTGGGGGGAAATATTAAAATAGTATAAAATAATAGAAAAACATGCATACTACTTTGTAGTTAAAGGCAAAAAAAATGTATTCTTAACCACTTTCATTAGAGGTTTTAGATGAGGTACATGTAATTTTGTTTTGGGGGGGAGTGGATAAATGGATAACAAGTTAAAATTAAAGCTTGTTGTAGTTTATTTATGTAATATGTTGTTATTTTTCAGCTGCTGAAGAAGAAAACGGCAGACAAACAAGATTGGGAGCCTTTGTTCAAGCTGGTCTGCGTTCCTTAACTTCTAGTGACCAACACGTGCAACCACTTCCAGGCAGAAAACATGTCTTGCCTGTTCAGTGCATCATTTGTAAAGATATATACTAACAAAGAAAAACGCACGCACAAGCGTAAGGTGCAACGGCTAGTTAATTGCGAAACAATGCAGGATGGTAAATTGCTTAAAGCAGCAAATATTAGACTAGGATGAGCTACTGTTACTTGATATTTAGGGTAGGGATCTACATGTAGTAGCAATAGAGGTAAAATACCACCGTACATGTTACCAAAGTACACCAAAGTAGCCAGGGAGTACAAGTCAAAAGCAAATGATGACACTGCACTGTGCAGCAAGATTATCAACTGTCATTTCAAGAATGGAGAAGCTCATCCAATCAAAATTGGTTTAATTTACCTGCCTTATCTTATTTCATAGCATGTTTTATGGGAGTATGTAAATTAAAATACTTGAGAAGATTTACATAAGTAAAATGGCACTAATTTTCAGTGTCCTAAAAGTGAAAGTCTTGCCCTCAAAAATAATTACTTATCGCGACACATAGTTTCGTATTTTAATTATCACTCCTTCAATTTTACCTCAGATTAAGATAATCCTTTTGTTTTTACAGGTATATAAATGCAGTTATAATTTTGTTTACGGGAGCATCATAACAACATTTTAAAATGAATTTCAGATGTTGAAACAAAGCACTTGCTCACATTGATGGAAGCTGATGTGCTGGTTTACCTGTAACTCATTTAAGCATAATTATCTACACAAATCTGTTGTAACTTTAAAATATCATTGAATTACAATTACTGCACAGATATAACTTACAAAGCAATAATCAATATTGCTGTATCTTTCAGGATAACAAGTGGTTGAAGATTGTCAATCACGTGGCGTTTAAAAGTATACCATTCTAAAAAGGTTTTTGATGAAGTTCTGATATTAATAAAAAAATTGCAAAAATAAGGATACAAAATTTGTATTTTATCAAAACAAGTGTCTCGTTTATTTTATTGTGAAAATTTGCAATAATGTATAATAAATATTTGTCATTGTTCTTATAACTGTTTCTTCTTTTCTTCTGTTCTTGTGGTTTTTTTTTTTTTTATTTGTTTTTTTGGGGGAGTCTCAAAATCAAAAAGAAACACAGGCAAGATACAAACATTCGGTTGATAAAATGAAAAAAAAATTATGAAAACAAAAACTGAACTGTTGACAACATGAAAAAAACTACAACAATCTTGGTTTAGGAATATTTCTTTAAATAAGGAATATACAGGAAATCGGGAAAACAAAAACAGCAGTCATTTCTGTCCAGACAGCTCAAATCGCCCCCTGCCATTTGTTTGTGTACATTTCAATTCCTCATAGGTTTTGTACACACCTCTCCCGAAGTGACCAACAGAGGGCGCTATTTTCAAGCTTGATATTTTAATTGGTTAAGCCTAATTAATGTGCAATTTTTTTGTCTGGCGAACCTGATATTCTAATTCAATAGGATCACATTTGTATTTCTGGAAAATATCAGGTAGCTTCTAGAGGGGGGTCACAATTCTTAAAATGTGAATGCCTATTTCAGGTTCATCCCATGGTCTAATTGTACCTTGTAACAATAATAAGCAGGCCGGGCGTCATTGTTTGCGCCATTGTACACATCTGGTGTGTATATACTAATAATTATAATAATCATTTAGATCACATGCCAGGCCTTATTATGAATAACAACAAGTTAAGGTACAGTCCCGATAGTTAATTGGATGGAACGCAAGCACCGCTGACCCCATGAACACTCGCAAGTGTTTATTTGATAGGCTTGCGTACAGGGGCACCTGACGGTCTAAAACGCAAGAACTCTACTGGGAATGTACGGTAGAATTACACGAAGGAATATTGCAGTAAAGTTACCGCGAGGCCGCGAAATAAAAAGTTCGATGGGAATAAGGCTATATTATCTCAATTACCTGCTAGTCCAATGAGAAAAACTGACAAGACGAGGCTCGAGGGTGATATCGATGATAAGATCAGACCCAAAGTGTACAGAAAGTCCACCTACGATCATCAGTCGACGGCTGCCAAATACACGAGCGAGGGCGCCTACCAAAGGTCCTAGGGGAGAAAATGGGGAAAAAGCACAATACTTGCTTTTATAAGAAGTTGGTTTGGAATTTGACTTACAAAAATGGCGCTGGAATCAAAACTTTTGAACCGAATCAGTTCTTGAATAGTGGCAATAATGAGGTTGCGTTTGAGTCACCCTGTATTTTGTGCAAATTAAACTAGCAGTTTAATTTGCTTTAGCCAGAAAGTATAGATATCTTACCGATACTGCTTTGCGCCATGACATGCAAACTAACAATCCAGCCGACAAGCCACAAGTCGCTGTCGAGGTCGTTCGCCGACGGAATTAGCAGGACACCCAGCGCTTTGACCTGACCGACGATGACAAACGAGTTGAGGAACACCACTGCCACCATGACCCAGCCCCACTTGTCGTGGTCGTAATCCACGGGCTGAACGCCAGTCGGTGCCATTTCTAGAAGCCGAATATAAGTTATTCGTAGACTGATGAAACGCAACCGACCTCTTTATCCCGTGTTTACGAACACCTCTAAAACAAGAATGACGCTCAGGTGAAGCGCAGTGCAAGATTGTGCTATATGCAGTGAAAGTAACAAATAAAGCTCATGGTTATTAACTATTGCACGACAATGTGTTTGTGATGACTGTAAATTCGTTTGGATGCCGGATTGTGTTAATCGAAGACTGTTTCCGATAGTGTAAGATGTACACCACCCTCGAAAAAACTGCCTTTGAAATCTGTTTGACAATAGACCATGGTATATACAGTCTAGGTAAAATATGAATTGCTCCGCGTTGGCAAGAAATCAATTGATGTGGTTTTGCTAATAATTTGTTGTTCATTATACCGCCCTTCCCGTAAAATGCTGTTTATCATCAGTTTATTTTTTTTGTGATTTAAGTCAACTTCTTAATTTCACATGTTTTTTAACCAAAAAAGGAATTGATTGGTATGATGACTTTCACAGAAGAAGTTCACGAAATCGTTCCTTAGTTTGAGAAAATAACCAGTGCACTGTGGAAATTCATTTTTTTGTGGCCAAGAATTTGAAAGGTAGGCCGCAATCAGCTACCATATGTATTTTGGATTCGTAACAATTCGACTACATTTCTATTTTACGCTCTTATGAATTGTGACATAATCACGCAGGCGCTTCATTCACCCGTACAGCTCGTTGAACGACACCTCCATTATTAGCCGAGCTCCGCAATTTTACCGAAACCTAACGGAACCCTTCGTGAATAACGTAATTCTAACGTATCCGTTAGGCTGTTACGGACCCGGTAATAGCGGATGCTTCGTGAATAAGGTCCCAGGCTTAAAGAGTGACGTCGCAGGTCAGATCGCCTTTGAATTATGTGACCACTGATGTCATCTCTTAACCAAATTTATGTAAAGCATGATGCGTGTGCATACTGCCGGGCACATTTGAATACAGATGTAAACAGAGGGCACATCGTCTATACCCCACGGACTGAGGAACTTTATGAATCCGGTGTTTGTTTTTCGTGAATAAGTTGTGCTTATTATTTTGTATGCAGGATGCATAACCCACGCTCTAAAATATTCTCATCACTAAAATTCAATTCGGTTAATGAATGTTCATTATTTTGTATGAACGCAAACAATACTCAGATTGCAGTTCCACCTGATTAGATGGACAAATAAAATGAGAAGTGCGTATAAATTATCTGAAATGTTGTTAAATGCAGTGTGTTTATTATGAATTGATATCACTGCATAAAATTAATCAATTTTTAGCAAGATACAATTGACTTCTGCACAATGTAGCTCACGAATATTTTGGCTGTAGTGGCAGTCACGCCATACCAGTAAGGTATACATACTATAAACACCATAAATGCATCCTCTCATCTTATGGGATTTCACTGATTGTTATTCAGGTACATGTACTTCATATTTGTTGTTTATATAAACTAATCATTTGCAATAGCTACCATGTAACACAGAGCCGTATTGTATAAATTTACTATAAATGTTTTTTTTCTTTTGCAGTTTTTGGGGTGAATGAGGTTTCAGTAAACACAAAACAAAACTGTTGTCTTTTTCTTGGGTCGGGAGCCCAAAATAGGGTCAGTCGAAAATGAGAACGACCTAAATAAAAAGGGCCGTCCTAATAAACACATCACTTTCCAGATAAACCACCCTGCGAGAGCAAATATTTTTTTAAAGGCCTATTTGATTTTACATGTATAACTAAATGATTTAACGACAAAGGACATAATGCAATGATCCTATACAATTGCCATAAAATTGTCATTATCCTTCTAATCCAATTTAGTATTACAATTAAGGTACTAAAATCTGGAAAGTCATGCATAGTCATGGTTATTCATAATATTAATATTATGAGTAACCACTGCATGACTTACTAGATTTTAGTACCTAAATTTTATAATAAAGATACGTTTCACAACATTTAATGTTTTCAATTTGGAATGACCCAGTTGTATCCTTTCATTAGCTGTTATGAATACTGGTATTGTTTTCTACCCATATTTAATTTCAGATCCCATTTACAACTGCGTCGTCGGAGAACTACATGTACATTATTTTCGCAATTTTCAAACTATATATTTTACATTAATGCATTCGCGACTGGTAACATTTTTTTCATTAAACGGTTCTTTTCTGCATCTATTGAAATATTATTGGCGTACAGTAAACCGAGTAGTCCTCATGCGTGCGATAATCATGAACAGCCAAACTAATATTCTGGAGAAAACCCACAAAATCAAAGTAGGACTGAAAACCGAGCTAAACATGTGGACCAACAAGGTGAGAATCAGACCACAGGCAGCTTAGCTGCCACACAAGGAGAGAAAAGTAACCATAGTGCAAAGCTCAGTCCTCAATGGTTAGAAATACATGTATGTGTTTAAAAAAAAAAATTCCCTGAACCTTTCCGGGTTTGGATGAGAAGTTATGTTTATTCATCGGAATAAAACATGACGTCACAGCATTGATGTTATTTAGTTAACTAGTTACATGTACAATAAATCACTTTAAAGAACAACTGTTGTCGAGCTGCTATACGTAGTGTAGTGGATAGTGGGAAGGGCTATGGATCAAAGATTCCTGGTTCGAATCCTGCTGTAGGTCACCTAGTTTTTCCTAGTCAAATTGATATCTTAGGAATATTTTCAATTTAAGGGTAAAAAAAACCTAGAACCTAGGTGTTGTATACAGTGATCAATGCAACTACTAAATAAATCATGAATCTGCCCGAAAGGTTCAAGGAGGCTACCTAATAAACGGCCTAAGAAGAACCACCGAAAACGGAGAATACCTGTCTTGAGTTTCCTTCTTGTGTGTGTGTGTGTCGACGTACCCCAGCGACGATCAACGTTACTTTGGTGGCAGCGGTTGGCATGCAGGAGGACGAAAATAAACCAGGGGTGCGTTCCACTTACGCGAACTGTTTGCGCGAACGTTCGCCTACGTTTTGAGTTGACGTTAGTTAAAGTGGAACGATATTTTAAAAACTACGTTTTCAAAATGGCGGCGCCCAGTTACAGTGACGTCGTTTGGTTGGCTGCTTTTTGTCCAACTCATTATTTTTCTTTAAAAGATCCCTGTGACTGCTCAAAACGTTTATAACGAAAAGTATGAAACGTAAATCAAAACTGTGAAAAGAAAACCGTCGGCTGCTAACTTCTCTGCCATCTTTAAAATACGTCACTGGCCAACAGCGAACAGCTCGAAATGTCGTTCGCCGTTTTCGCTAACGTTTGCCAACATAATTGGCGAACATTGCGTTCCACTCACGCAAACAACGATAACGTTGGCCAACGTTAGAAACGTTCGCTTGAGTGGAACGCACCCCAGGTGAAGTTGCTCATGTTTTTACGAAACCATGATGGTGTGGCGGCCGACTCGCCCTGCGGCGGGGAGGCGGGCTGGAGTGCGGGGCTGGAGTGCGGGCCCGGGGAGCGGGGCCCAGTTTGGAGAGGAGCAGGTGCATTCCGTACATCACGCCGGGGGAGTTGGAGGCCTTCTTTAGGGATGTTTCGTGGAACTCTAGGGGGGTTATGGGGTCCTGGGTGTTTCCTGGGGGAGGAGTTGCAGGGAATTCGGGACATGCGCAAAAGGCTAGGGGCGTTGGTGCGTCCACTCCGATTCGGAGAGAGGGCGCCCTTCCCCAAATATTACGCGTCCGGGCCGCTACCGGGTCCGACGGGGGGCCGCCCCATGCTGTAGACGGCGGCGCAGCAGACGTCTCGCTCCACACGCCGGGGCGATACCCAGCTGCGCCCGGGGGGGGGGGGGGGGGGGGGGGGGGGGTGGGGGGGGCGCCCTATGCTGTAGACGGCGGCGCAGCAGACGTCTCGCTCCGCACGCCGGGGCGATTCCGAGCTGCGCCCGGGGGGGGGGGGGGGGCATGCTGTGGACGGCGGCGCGGCAGACGTATCGTTCCATTCGGAACGATTCCGAGCCGGGTCCGTCGGCGCAGCGGGGGCGGGGCCTCACCGGGACGCCCACGACCACGCTCCCTAGGGTACGTTCAGACGGTGGCGTAAGTTAATCTAATCCAAAAATACTAAGTTAATCTGTCCGTTGGAACGCTCTAATCCACCCGCGCGGCGTAAGTTACGCGACCAAAATGGCGTAACTTACGCTTCCCAAAAGTGGCCGATTAGATTAAGTTGAGCGAAAGATAACGATCTCCCCCCGCTGCGAGGAGCCGTGAAGTGCCGTTGGAACGCAACTGACCTGCCACTTCCGGTGGTAGTTTATTCACATTGACCTTTTTCGTAACAGATCCACGCCGTGCTCATTAGCCGGCCACGGACAAGGCGATTTATAACCCTTTGCAATGATGGCAACCGCGCCGAGAATACATCCGATTGCCCGTTGCCTTCGTTTGACAAACTGCCAAAAAAGTCAACGGGTAGCGTGGTCTTGTTGACGCAATCGGTTGTTTTTTAGTCTTCTGAGCTTTTTCAGCACACGATTTAGTATTCAACTCTCCGGCCTAGGAATCCGACGATCGTTTCCTTTTATCCCGAATACAGGCAAGCAAAAACGCGAGAAAAACTTTAGCATTGATCTTTATCGGCGCCATTTTGATAACGCATGGCCTGTCGCGCACGTGCAATTACATGTACGTCCGTGTGTGCATGACGTGCGTGTACATGTACATGTACACGGCTTATTTACCAGACCGTTTTACAAACCCTAGCTTAGGCCAGTCGGTCCACTGCGCTCCATTATCATAGCCAAACTGCATAAATAAAGCCGATATGCGAAGAGTTTGGAAAACGGCAGTACGCTTGCGCTCTAATGTACATGTATACTGTTTACTAATGTACATGTACATGTACACTTTCCTTGTTTCCCGCGCGCGCGCGCTTTAACCGGAAGGCTGAGAAAGTGGTGTTTGTGTTGCGTAACCACGATGGCGTAACTTGATCCACTTTTCCGCCTGGGGAATGGCGTAACTTTCTCGTTTGAACGCAAGCATGTTTTGGATTAAAAACGGAATAACTTAGTATTTTTGGATTAGCTTAACTTACGCCACCGTCTGAACATTCGAAATCGCAAGAGGCAGTCACAGTCACAAAAGCCAGTCGTAGTCGCAAAAGCCAGTCGCAGTCAGAAGAGCCAGTCACAGTCGCAGTCAAGTCTTAACTTTAATAGGGGTGTGTCGGGGCCAGGGGTGTGCCCGGGCCAGGGGTGTGCCGGGACTTAACCCCAACACAATGTTGTAATGTAAATCATCTTGTAAATTGTTGTTGTTGTTGTTGCGTAGTGCGCCTTCCGGTCCGGGTCTCTCAGGGTTTTGGCGGCAGATGCCCGCCATCTTGTTTGGGGGCAAACAAGGTCTTGGGGGGGGGGGGGGGGGGGCTGTGTAACATCTGTGCCGGTTGGCCTGTAGAGGGCACCAGAGCGGTCCAATGGTGGGACCGTCTATAGGGTGCTCCTGCCGGTCCGTTATAGGCTACCCGTCCTGTAACGATGGGCCTTTTGTTTTGTTCAAAATTAGAAAAAGTTGTATAATAGTTAATGCTAGTGCTAAACTTCATAGTTCCCTTTTCTGTCTTCCAATGTTTCTTATAGGTCACGCCATCCACCACCATGGCCATGCCCACCGCCATCTCCACCGCAGCCTTCGCCAGCAGGCCAAAGCTCTTGTCCTTGGAGATTCTCTCACAAAGTATCTCAAAGAGAACATCACTACTGAGTCGGTTGATTTGCCGGTAGTGACTCGTCGCGGTACTACAATTTCTGGCCTTAGAAAGTAATAATCTGCTTTAGCACAACATCAACTCCACAATAAACATTGTAATGATTCATGTTGATACAATGATCTAGAGTGGGCCGGGGTTTCCAAATAAGTGTGGAGATAGTTGAAGATTTAAATGTACTGGTGGATATATAAAGCACATTGCTTTGTACATGTAGATTTAAATGTTTTTGTAATTAAGTGTTTTAAATAATATACATGTGTCAGTATTGTGTAAACACAGTGCAGCTAAAATTAAAACAGATCAAAACCGAGTTTGGTCGAGTCGGGTCACAATTAATGTCAAAAACTATGCTAAAATGTTTTGAGCTACAATGTAAATTTGACACAAACAGCATAACTTTATGAATGCAGATTTTATTATTTTTATTATCAGTGATATAATTTATGTGCATTAACATTTATTTTAGCAAAATGTATGTCTTATTTAAAATCATTTGTTTTTGGCAGTGTTAGAAGCGGGTATACATTGTAATTCAATATTTACAATAATTTAATGCCAAAAAAATATGCCAAAGACATCAAGCAAAGATAACACAAACTTGATTTACTTGTATAATAAATCTCAATGGTTTGCACATTGAACATTATGCCAAAGATGATGGTAATTATCATCTTCACTATGTTGTCATTATTTTAACTTGAATGTTGGCCATATTTTTGTTGATGTTTTGCTTAATTGCTAAACATTTATTATATCATTACATTACCAACCCTATTTGTTGTCATTTCTTCAATCTGTATTTATGTACATGTAAATGTAATTGCTGATGTAATTAAAATATGTTTTCAGGGTTTAGTTTAACAATTGTAACTAAGCCATATAACACCAACAAGGTATATTAATGTAAGCGATAACATGCAAGTTTCAAATAAAAAGTGCAGTTTCTTTTATAAACCAACCTCGCAATACAGATATAACAGTTTTTATTTATCAAAGTTAGTGTTATCAATACATTTTAAACAACGACTTCATTTGTCGCTTTTGTTTATTTGGCTGTTTACATTGTTTTATGCAGGCAATATTTTTTTTAATCGGTCAACTGTTAACAAGATTTTGAAAAACACTGATTAGCAGATAAATCCTTTTCGCTCGAGCTTATAATTAAACAAATACACGAAAAACAACTGCGTATTGTAATGTGCATGAACTACACATTACACGAAGCTTTTTTCGACCAATGAGGGCACAGGAAGACAATGGACGTAATGGCGGGATGTTCCGTTCGTTACTTTCTTGTGAACGTTAGGATTATCTGCGCCCTGACTGGACTAAGTTAAAATCAATTCCAAATCGACAGTTTTTTTGATATAATATAAAATTATCTTTTACAGGGTGAAATTGGGTTGTGGCCACCGCCAGAAGATGGAAAATCTCGTCATTTTTTAGAGGTCAATTTGTTGGTTTGAAAGCTTTTTTACGTTATAAAATTCACCCTCTAAATGTCATATAATGTTCAATGAGATTTGATAATATAACAGAATGTTTCCTTATCCAAAAGAAAATATACATAATATTGACAGTCGGTGAATAAAACGGATGTTTCGGACCAAATTCCAGGCGTCGTCGCCAGCTCATTAAGTATTCAAAAACGAGGTCACACACAAAGTGCCAAGCATAAAGCGCATATAAAATTAAACGGCTTTTCAGTGCGCTGCGGACTGACTGGTCCGACTTTACTTACACACATAAGCAGTAAGTAAACACCAAGAAATCAAATTTAAGTAAAAAAGGCAATTTTTTTGTTTACAACCTAATGATGTTAAAACATGCAAAATTATTGTTTTCAACAGTTTCATTAAAAAAAGCATTAATGATGCTGTACTACAACCCGAACATATTGCCGCGTATGGCTACAATAACTATTTAGGTCACCTCCCCACTAAACGTAATTTCATATTGTAAATTCATGTCCTATATACTAACGCGTAAGTTGTGGTGTTGCAATTGTTGAGTCGTATTTTTCTAAGACATCGGTGGTGCAACGCATTTTCGTTCGTAACTTTAGTACAGAGCTTAAGCCGACTGTTACTATAGTGTTAGTGCAGCCGGGCTCTGAAAACCTAAGTATCTTCCACTAATTGTGGTGTAGACACGCCCGTTTATGCTAAGTGGCCTAGTCGTCGACCCGATGGACAAAAAACAACACGCTACTGGACCTAATAATGCATCAGAAATAGTCAAGATTGTTTAGTCTGGGAACCAGACTCCGTCAGCCATGTGAGGGCGCATTCCTCTTAGCGTACACAGCCTCCGCGATGAACAAAGGAATGGACAACAAGATTACTCCGCCGAACAACAAGAAGGAAATGCTGAAACTTCCAGTCCACTCATAAATCCAACCTGAAAGTGAAAACCAAATTCAGTTTAATATAAAAAAACTTAAGCTGCTGTAATATCGTAGACGGAAAACTAGTTTGGTTCCCTGCCCTTGCAATCTCTATATGCATAGATTTCTAAATTGTAAATCAGGTAGCCGCCGGCGACAAAAATGGATCACACTGCGTAGCTATTTTAAGATGATGCAATTGATGCAACAATTCACATTTTCCAAAAAAGCCACAACGCCTAAACAACTCTTTTTGGAGCAGTTTTTAAGAAATTCACCCGTGAGTGAACTACATGTATCTTTCTTTTACATTAGGAGAATATTTTGTCTGGTGTTTTGCTTTTTGCCAATGCAATTTCGATTTTATTCAAACCAAAAAAGAGAATCTATAACGATGTTAACGTTATTACCATACAACCTCTTAAACACTCAGACATCGCGAACGTTAACAATAATACCCCACCGTCAATCACTTTGGATTTAGAAAACTTCGGATATTTTCGGGGAAAAAGCAACATTCCTCTCAGTCTTTGCGCCTATAAACGGCAGCCGCGTGGTTCAGGGCCTGATGATCGGGGTAATAATCGCAAAGCGCTTTGACATCGTTGATACGATGGAAAGCGTTATAAGCACAATGGTGATTATGGTTATAAAAGAGTCATGGAAGTGTCGCACATATTGGAGCCGGAATAGAGTCAAATTTTACCCTGAATAATGCCAGGCCAAACTGAACCACGACTCCTAACCCTATATATACCCCTAAACCCTAACCCTAACTCTGACTATGAAGGTTTTCGATTATCTATCCTATTTAGAGTGTAAACGAAGAAGTTCGCACCTGCTACTAATCCACCGAATGCTGCAGAAAATCCCCGAAAAACTCCTTGCCAGCACAGGATACCGACCAACCGGTCGTCGGTCGAGAGAAACCGCAACATGACATCAACAGCTTGGGACATAAAGGCGAAACCAAGGCCAACAAGACCAGTCAAAACCAACTGTCCGATAAACGGTCTCATAAAGGCGTCTAGGACGAACGATGCAGACACTACGCTCGCCCCGAAACACCCCCAGAATGTCATGTTTGGCTTCAAGCCGACCTGCTGCAAGAGAGGCGCCACAAACTTGCCGATGATGTTACCAAACCCGAAGGCAGTGGGAAGAAGGGACGCCTCGGTCTTGCTCAGACCCTGAAACTGCCCATGCGATACGACATACACTATCCATGCACTGTAGGCAAAACTGCCCGTTAACCTTCCGGAAACTATCAAGATAAATCTGACATCTTTTAGCAACGCCAGATCGAATGCCTGGGTAAGACCCTGGCAACACTCACCAAGCCTTCGTTTACAAAGACCCGAGTGGCTTTTGTCATCGGAGGTACTCGGTTTGTCATGACTGCAAGCCGTATCTTCTTCCCTTGTATCGATTCCTTCCTCGTCGGTTACCGACACCTTTTGGTACTGATCACCGTCTGGTGGGGACAAAGATGGATCCCGTCGCACTAGCATAGCACACGCAACCAGATGAAATGAGACACCTCCAAGTAGAAGCGAGGCCCCTCTCCAACCATAGGTGTCCAGTAGTATTTGTGTCACTGGCCCATAGACCATCATACCCACAGGATAACCCATCGTTGATATTCCAACAGCTAACGGATAGTTCTCTTTAAAGTACGAGGCCATTACGGCAAAGCTGAGGAAGAAAACGAACGCCGAACCGATACCTGCAAAACAATAAAGCCAGAAAGTAAAACAGGTCAGACAGCGAGCTTCCAGAATTCTTGCTGGCCAGCTAGAATACATTTCATAATTTCTATGTTCTTTAAAGCTCAGTAAACAAAATAATGAAATCTTCAAATTTAACGTTTAATAACGTGTTGACTGTTGGTCCACTTTCTCATTCGATTACACACAAGTATATAGCCGGTTTAGCTCATGGAGCATTGGACTGATGATCCGCGGTTCTAGTCGGCTCCCACTCACCCAGCGTATCGCGCGCTGCGGTAAGTGACTGGGAGTTGAAGACAGGTGCGACGCTCTGCTCAACAATTGATCTCCCTGGTCGAGCGCTTTGAAATGAAAAGGGGATAGACTCCCTCGTTGTATAGCTGATACCTACAATAGCCCTCCACCAAATTACCGTACCTTACCTTACCTTACCTACACAAGTACGGCGACCACGTGTAAACTGTTTTGTCTCGAAGGTTAAATGTGATTGTGTGACATTCTTTCCCCTTCTTGCACGGAGAATGAAACGTTACGTCGCGGGATAAAAGTACAAGTACGGTAGAGTTAGGCCTACACGAGGAAATGTCGCGGTAAAGTTACCGCGAGGCCTCGAAATAAAAAGTTCGATGGAAATGGGGATTTAATCTCAATTACCTGCTAGTCCAATGAGGAAAACGGACAAGACGAAGCTCGAGGGTGATATCGATGATAAGATCAGACCCAAAGTGTTCAAAAGTCCACCTACGATCATCAGTCGACGGCTGCTAAATGTACGAGCGAGAGCGCATACAAAAGGTCCTGGGGGAGAAATGGGATAAAGGCACAATTCTTGCTTTTATAAGAAGTTGGTTATACAATTTAGTTTACAAAAATGGCGCTGGAATCAAAACTTCTGAACCGAATCGGTTCTAGTGAATAGTGGAAGTATGATGTTGCGTTTTTTGGACCACCCTGTATACTGTGCAAATTAAACTAGCAGTGGGCCATTGCTTTAGCCAGAGAGTATAGATATCTTACCCATGATGTCTTGCGCCATGACATGCAAACTCACAATCCAGCCGACAAGCCACAGGTCGCTGTCGAGGTCGTTCGCCATCGGAATGAGCAGGACACCCAGCGCTTTGATCTGACCGACGATGACGAACGAGTTGAGGAACACCACTGCCACCATGACCCAGCCCCACTTGTCGTGGTCGTAATCCACGGGCTGAACGCCAGTCGGTGCCATTTCTGGAAGCCAAATATATTGGCGGACTGATGAAACGCAACCTCTTTATTCCGTGTTTACGAACACCTCTGAAACACGAATGACGCTCAGGTGAAGCGCAGTGCAAGATTGTGCTAGGCAGCATAAAGGCGTTTGTCTCGTTTTAGCTGCATATTCTCATGGACCAGTACCAGGGGGCGAGCAGGAACGGGGTAGTTTGGTGTATTAGCTACTAATGTAGTGCACGCGGCTCCACTGTTCTCGTTATGTACGTATGTGGGAAGGTTTGACCTATTGTTTGACTCTTCCTCTCTTTTTTTACAAGCTAACAATGCCTGCACGTTCACGGGGTTATAGTGCACTGTGCTATTTCTTTGTTGCTGTCATGAATAAAACCTCTTTGTTCTGCATGCATATAGCCTAGCGATAGCCTCAAAGTCACTATATACTGTAAAGATGTGCGTTTATTGAGTTACAAACACGTATATTTATTCATACGGTTATCAGACAGGTTATCTGTAATAAGATTACCTAGCCCTGAACATGGTTGCAACATAATTTGTGCCCAGTGTCGCGAGATCGTGAGTTCTGACACGTTGCTGCAATGAAGATAGAAGGCGTCTTGGGCTTCTCATTTATTAAAGTAGAAAGCAAAAAAAATCAACAACTGTGTATGATTCCTGTAAACAAAATATTACATGTACTCTTGTCTAAGTTACAAATTCCTCCTATATGTTATGTCATTCATTTAAAGCATCCATTTTGATGCACGAAATAAACTAAACTGTTTACCATTTGGCTGTTTGAGTCCTACAGGACACATGATAACCTCCCCAGAGAAGAGCGCCTTGCACTTGCTGCTTTGCGTTCTCGTACTGACATCATCATCAAGCCAGCTGATAAGGGCTCAGCCGTGGTCATCATGGATCGTCAGCAGTACATCGACGAGGCCCACCGTCGGTTGGACAACCATACTAACTATAATCTGCCTTGACTCTGATCCCACAGAACCAACTTGGTTGCCAGGGGTCACAGTTCCCGCCAAGTTCAACGTGAGTTGCCAGAGCCAAAGCCGTACCCAGAAATTTTGCTCTAAAGGTAAAGGCCCCCCAGGCTAATGCCAAACCCATGATCCCCCTGGTGACTATACCTTTCACCCCAGTCTCCCTTCCCTTCGCAAAATCACTAACGACAGCTATCACATTCTCCACACTTCTTATCGCCTTGTCCGGGCCATCCCCGACAGCCCTGTATTGGCCTATAGACGCCCTCATAATCTACGAGACCTCATTGTTCGAGCCGAAGTTCCCAGCTTGGATGCATCTCCCCCATCCAGCACGAAACCTTCAAGTGCAGTTCCAGATGTGTGGTCTGCCAGATCCACATCCAGGAGTCTGACTCCTTTTCTGGCCACTCTTCTGGTACTACTCATAGAATTATTGGTAACATCACTTGCAGTACATCTAATGTCATATATCTCATCTCTTGCAGGTTTTGTGGAGTTCAGTATATCGGAGAGACCAAAAATGCCCTAAAAAAGCGTTTCTACGGTCATCGATCGACTGTCAACACCAAGAAACTGGATACCCCTGTAGGACATCACTTTAACCAGCCTAACCATTGCATTTCTGATATGATTATTCAGGGCATAGAATCACTTGGCCATCGGAAAGACTCAGTCCGCCTCAGCCTGGAGAAAGTTTGGATGAATCGTCTTCGGACTATTCAACCACATGGGCTTAACATCCAACTAGGAAATGATTAACTTCAATTTTTTTCCATCCATTTGTCATCTATTTCAGATTCATTCCTTGCCAGAATTTTGTTTTTGTTTGTTCTTACTCCTCTGGTTTTCCCTGTCTATTTTCCTCAACGCCCCCCCCCCCCCTCCCCTCCACATTACTCCTATTCATACTTCTTTGTTAGTTCTTCCATTTGATCTCCACCCTGGACCCCCTTCCTTGTAGTTTTACCCCTTCTGTTTTTGTTCCCACCCTGCCTTTGATCCTACCCACACTGACCCCACCCTATAATTCCTCAGCCTAATCCTCTTTTTGTTGTTTGTTCCATTGAACTCTGAGCTTTTTTTTGTGTGTTTCTTCAGCATCCATGATGTGCATCATGCTGTATGTTGCCCTATATATGTTTGTTTCTTGTACACAGCCATTTAGTCTCTGAAGAAGATCTTGTTAAGATCGAAATATTAGGCCCTCTTAACTTATTTGATTTTAAAACACAACCACACATAATGTTGTTGTCAACATTAATTAAGCAAGCAAAAAAAAATCCTTATTACATGTTTCCTTTAACTTTAATAGGGGTGTGCCGGGGCCAGGGGTGTGCCGGGGATTAACCCCAACACAATGTTGTAATGTATATTATCATGTAAATTGTTGTTGTTGTTGTTGCGTAGTGCGCCTTCCGGTCCGGGTCTTATGGGGTTTCGGCGGCAGATGCCCGCCGTCTTGTTTGGGGGCTGTGTAACGTCTGTGCCGGTTGGCCGGTAGAGGACACCAGAGCGGTCCCACGGTGGGACCGGCTAGGGTGCTCCTGCCGGTCCGCTTAGGCGACCCGTCCCGGATGGCGCATGCGCAGGACCAGTTCCAGTGCCGCGTTGTAACGGGCAGCTTCATGTCAGTGTTTTGACCGGAGATAAACGGCCTAAAAAGAACCACCGCAGCCATCGCAGCCTTCGCCAGCATGTCGAGAGCCTCTACGGAAGGCCAATGCTCTTGTCCTTGGAAATGAAATTCTCTCACAAAGTATCTCAAAGAGAACATCACTATACTGAGTTGGTTGATTTGCAGCTAGTCACGGTGACTCGTCGCAGTACTACTATTTCTGGCTAGAAAGTCTCTGCTTCAGCACGACATCAACTTCACAACTGTGCCTGACATTGTAATGATTCATTGGGACAAATGATCTAGAGTTGGGGTTTCCAAAAAAGTGTGGAGACTGTTGAAGATTTAAATGTACTGGTGGATATATACAGCACATGCTTTGTACATGTAGATTTAAATGTTTTTGTATTTAAGTGTTTTAAATAATACACATGTCTCAGTATTGTGTAAACACAGTGCAGCTAAAAGTAAAACAGATCAAAACCGAGTCTGGTCGAGTCGGGTCACCTTAATGTCAAAAACTATGCCAAAATGTTTTGAGCTACAATGTAAATTTGACACAAACAGCATAACTCTATGAATGCAGATTTTATTATTTTTATTATCAGTGATATAATTTATGTGCCTTAACATTTATTTTAGCAAAATGTATGTCTTATTTAAAATCATTTGTTTGTGCAATGTTAGAAGCGGTATAGGGCCTACATTGTAATTCAATATTTACAATAATTTAATGCCAAAAAACTATGCCAAAGACATCAAGCAAAGATAACACAAACTTCATTTACTTTTATAATAACTCTCAATGGTTTGCACACATTATCACGAAGCCTTTTTCAATGACGTCATTTTCGACCAATGAGGACACAGGAAGACAATGGACGTCATGGCGGGATGTTCCGTTCGTTACTTTCTTGTAAACACCAAGAAATCAAATTTAAATAAAAAAGGCATTATTGTTTTAAACAGTTTCATTAAAAAAAACATTAATGGCGCTGTACTACAACCCGAACATATTGCCGCGTATGGCTACAATAACTATTTAGGTCACCTCCCCACTAAACGTAATTTCATATCGTAAATTCATGTCCTATATACTAACGCGTAAGTTGTGATGTTGCAATTGTTGAGTCGTATTTTTTTAAGACATCGATGGCGCAACCCATTTTCGTTCGTAACTTTAGTACGGCACTTAAGACTGTTACTAGTGTTAGTGCAACCGGGCCCTGAAAACCTAAGTATCTTCCACTCAGTGTGGTGTAGACACGCCCGTTTATGCAAAGTGGCCTAGTCGTCGACCCGATGGACAAAAACAAACACGCTACTGGACCTAATAATGCATCAGAAATAGTTTACTCAACGATGGCAAGACTGAATTCTTTGTCTCTGCTTCACCGCATCATCGGTCATCCCATCTAATGAACGATGTCAAACTGATGATTGGTGAGAAATCCTTCCAACCATGTAAGTCCATCCGCAATCTGGGAGTAACACTTGAACCATCTGTGAACTTAAGTCTTCATGTCAACCTTCTCAGCAGAAGCATCAAGTACCACCTACGTAACCTGTGGAGGGTGAGGCGGTTTATTGATAAGTCAACATGCCACGCTGCGGCAAGGGCTCTTGTCCTTTCCAGACTAGACTACTGCAACAGTCTCTTCAGTGTTCTCAGCCAGAGGGACCTTGATCGCCTTCAGAGACTCCAAAACTCAGCAGCAAGGCTTGTCTTCGCTGCTCCTCTTCGGACTCACATACAACCTCTTCGACTTGAACTCCATTGGCTGCCTGTACGACAGAGAATAGCTTTTAAGATCCTACTACTGGTCTACAAGTCTCTCAACCACCGATGTCCCCCGTACATAGCTGACTGCTTGGTTCGTCGTCCTCAAGTCCGACATACCCGCTCATCATCATCCATCTGGCTCACTCAGCGTCTCTCTAAGAAACGTGCTGGTGAATTGTCTTTTCCATCGGTTGCTGCAGAACTGTGGAACCAACTACCTACTGCTGTGCAGACGGCCTCATCTGTTGACCAGTTCAAGAAACTACTCAAGTCACATCTATTCTGCTAGAAATTACTTATTACCAGCCTACATATACTTTACTGATCTCTGAGAAGTGTCTAACTTTTGTTTTAAGTGGCCCAAACATTGTGGAGCGTGTGTGCAGCGCTTTGTAACTGCAAGGAAAAGGCGCTATATCAAATATCTTTTGGATTGGATTGGATTGGAACCAGACTATGTCAGCCATGCGAGGGCGCCTTCCTCTTAGCGTACACAGCCTCCGCGATGAACAAAGGAATGGACAACAAGATTACTCCGCCGAACAACAAGAAGGAAATGCTGAAACTTCCAGTCCACTCATAAATCCAACCTGAAAGTGAAAACCAAATTCAGTTTAATATAAAAAAACTTAAGCTGCTGTAATATCGTAGACGGAAAACTAGTCTGGTTCCCTGCCCTTGCAATCTCTATATGCATAGATTTCTAAATTGTAAATCAGGTAGCCGCCGGCGACAAAAATGGATAATGACGCACTACACACTGCGTAGCTATTTTAAGATGATGCAATTGATGCAACAATTCACATTTTCCAAAAAAGCCACAACGCCTAAACAACTCTTTTTGGAGCAGTTTTTAAGAAATTCACCCGTGAGTGAACTACATGTATCTTTCTTTTACATTAGGAGAATATTTTGTCTGGTGTTTTGCTTTTTGCCAATGCAATTTCGATTTTATTCAAACCAAAAAAGAGAATCTATAACGATGTTAACGTTATTACCATACAACCTCTTAAACACTCAGACATCGCGAACGTTAACAATAATACCCCACCGTCAATCACTTTGGATTTAGAAAACTTCGGATATTTTCGGGGAAAAAAGAAACATTCCTCTCAGTCTTTGCGCCTATAAACGGCAGCCGCGTGGTTCAGGGCCTGATGAGCGGGGTAATAATCACAAAGCGCTTTGACATCGTTGATACGATGGAAAGCGTTATAAGCACAATGGTGATTATGGTTATAAAAGAGTCATGGAAGTGTCGCACATATTGGAGCCGGAATAGAGTCGAATTTCACCCTGAATATTGCCAGGCCAAACCGAACCACGACTCCTAACCCTATATATACCCCTAAACCTTAACCCTAACTCTGACTATGAAGGTTTTCGATTATCTATCCTATTTAGAGTGTAAACGAAGAAGTTCGCACCTGCTACTAATCCACCGAATGCTGCAGTGATTCCCACGAAAAATCCTTGCCAGCACAGGATATTGATATACCGGTCGTCGGTCGAGAGAAACCGCAACATGACATCCACAGCTTGGAACATAAAGGCGAAGCCAAGGCCAACAAGACCCGTCAAAACCAACTGTACGATGAACGGTTTCATAAAGGCGTCTAGGAAAAACGATGCAGACGCGACGCTCGCCCCGAAACACCCCAAAAATGTCATGTTTTGCTTCACGCCGACCTGCTGCAAGAGAGGCGCCACAAACTTGCCGATGATGTTACCAAACCCGTATGCAGTGGGAAGAAAGGACGACTGGGTCTCGCTCAGACCCTGAAACTGCCCGTGCGATACGACGTACACCAACCACGCGCTGTAGGCAAAAGTGCCCGTTAACCTTCCGGAAACTATCAAGATGAATCTGACATCTTTTAGCAACGCCAGATCGCATGCCTGGGTAAGACCCTGGCAACACTCACCAAGCCTTCGTTTACAAAGACCCGAGTGGCTTTTTTCATCGGAGGTATTGGGTTTGGCATGACTGCAAGCCGTCTCTTCTTCCCTTGTATCGATTCCTTCCTCGTCGGTTACCGACACCTTTTGGTACTGATCACCGTCTGGTGGGGACAAAGATGGATCCCGTCGCACTAGCATACCACACGCCACCAGATGAAATGAGACACCTCCAAGTATAAGCGAGGCCCCTCTCCAACCATAGGTGTCAAGAAGTACCTGTGTAACTGGCCCATAGACCATCATACCCAGAGGAAAACCCATCGTTGCTATTCCAACAGTTAACGGATAGCTCTCTTTAAAGTACGAGGCCATTACTGCCAAGCTGAGGACGAAACCGAACGCCGAACCGATACCTGCAAAACAATAAAGCCAGAAAGTAAAACAGGTCAGAGGTCGATCATCCAGAATTCTTGCTGGCCAGCTAAAATACATTTCATAATTTATATGTTCTGCAAAGCTCAGTGAACAAAATAATAAAATCTTTAAATTTAACGTTTAATAACGTGTTGGACCACTTTCTCATTCGATTACACAAAAGTAACCGGTTTAGCTTATGGAGCACTGTACTGTACGAATCTGGCTTTGCGGACGTAGCATAAATCACTGAATTCGGGGAGCGATGTACGGAGCAAATTTGTACGTGTTTCAATGCTGCGCTTCGAGGTAGCGATCTACATGTGTACGTATTTACTGTGTGAGATGTGTGGCTCATGAGCATGGAAGAATGAATGAGATACATTTCAACGTTGGTAGCGCACTTTGTCCCCCCCCCCCCCCCCCCCACGCACCCCTTCCGGATAAAATGGGATACGTTACATGCCGAAAATTTCAATGGTACGTTGTATTTTCAACATGTGGGTTGTCAGAATCAAACCATTTAAAATGCAGGGAACACGAACGCCTGCTAGTTAAGCCAAGTAATAATAACCAAGCACTAGAGGTGTTTCTCAATGGTGCCTCTTGTACTTCAGTTATTACAGTCAGTGTGTTAACATTGTACCGTAAAATGGGAAACCTTTGGCAATATTTTCAGACAATTTACAATATATATCTGCATATTAAACAATAATGTTACATTTTCCGTGTTATGTCTTACAATAGAGTTGGGTTTGAGCCAACAAATCTACAGATAAAAATAGGTGTTTTTTTGTTAATGTAGAATTGGGGCAACTTTGGCCACCAAACTATTATGAATAAAGCTAAAATATCGATTTGATCCTTCAAACACCCCAGAATTTCCTGAAAAGATGCTAAAATTGACGATTGACCTCTATAAACACAACGAGTTGAATAAGTTTCCGGAAGCGTATTGTAAGTTTTATACTCATTGAAAGAAATTCAGGGTTTGGGCAACTTTGGTCAGATCGTTTGGGGGAAAACATTTATAAAATATCACATAAAATCCAGTTTGATTTTATTTGTTTAACTCTTTCTTAATCATTTCCATAAATAAAAAAACCCAAATGTCCCAAAATACAAATAAAACCATCAACAAAATGTAGTGGCCAAAGTTGCCCCATTTTACGATTATGTTTGGGGTGGGGTGCACGTTTATGGGTTCTGATGTGAGATTTAATATACCCCTTTTTTTCTCCCTCGGGGTGGAAATGAAATACACCAGTTAAGGCATCTTTGTTTTTGGTACGTCTGACGGCAATACAAAAAAAAAGGTGTTTGCGGGGACGGCACGAATAATCATCAGGGACAAACATCCCCTCTAGAAGCTTGGTTTATATACTCTATACTTGGTGGAAGAAATTATCAGGCGTATGTGTTCCCTGCATTTAAAGTGGTTTGCTCCTCACAATTACAACCCGCATGTTGAAAATACACCATTGAACTTCCCGCCATGTACAGTACATGTAAGTGCGTATCCCATTGTACCTTGTAACAATAATAAGCAGGCCGGGCGTCATTGTTTGCGCCATTGTACACATCTGGTGTGTCAGTCACCAGCGGGAGGAGGGCGTGTATATACTAATAGTTATAATAATCATGTAGATCGCATGCCAGGCCTTATTATGAATAACAACAAGTTAAGGTACAGTCCCGATAGTTAATTGGATGGAACGTAAGCACCGCTGACCCCATGAACACTCGCAAATGTTGATTTGATAGGCTTGCGTACAGGGGCACCTGACGGTCTAAAACGCAAGAACTCTACTGGGAATGTACGGTAGAATTACACGAAGGAATATTGCAGTAAAGTTACCGCGAGGCCGCGAAATAAAAAGTTCGATGGGAATAAGGCTACATTATCTCAATTACCTGCTAGTCCAATGAGAAAAACTGACAAGACGAGGCTCGAGGGTGATATCGATGATAAGATCAGACCCAAAGTGTTCAAAAGTCCACCTACGATCATCAGTCGACGGGTGCCAAATACACGAGCGAGGGCGCCTACCAAAGGTCCTAGGGGAGAAAATGGGGAAAAAGCACAATACTTGCTTTTATAAGAAGTTGGTTTGGAATTTGGCTTACAAAAATGGCGCTGGAATCAAAACTTTTGAACCGAATCAGTTCTTGAATAGTGGCAATTATGAGGTTGCGTTTGAGTCACCCTGTATTTTGTGAAAATTAAACTAGCAGTTTAATTTGCTTTAGCCAGAAAGTATAGATATCTTACCGATACTGCTTTGCGCCATGACATGCAAACTCACAATCCAGCCGACAAGCCACAGGTCGCTGTCGAGGTCGTTCGCCGACGGAATTAGCAGGACACCCAGCGCTTTGACCTGACCGACGATGACAAACGAGTTGAGGAACACCACTGCCACCATGACCCAGCCCCACTTGTCGTGGTCGTAATCCACGGGCTGAACGCCAGTCGGTGCCATTTCTAGAAGCCGAATATAAGTTATTCGTAGACTGATGAAACGCAACCGACCTCTTTATCCCGTGTTTACGAACACCTCTAAAACAAGAATGACGCTCAGGTGAAGCGCAGTGCAAGATTGTGCTATATGCAGTGAAAGTAACAAATAAAGCTCATGGTTATTAACTATTGCACGACAATGTGTTTGTGATGACTGTAAATTCGTTTGGATGCCGGATTGTGTTAATCGAAGACTGTTTCCGATAGTGTAAGATGTACACCACCCTCGAAAAAACTGCCTTTGAAATCTGTTTGACAATAGGCCATGGTATATACAGTCTAGGTAAAATATGAATTGCTCCGCGTTGGCAAGAAATCAATTGATGTGGTTTTGCTAATAATTTGTTGTTCATTATACCGCCCTTCCCGTAAAATGCTGTTTATCATCAGATTATATTTTTTGTGATTTAAGTCAACTTCTTAATTTCACATGTTTTTTAACCAAAAAAGGAATTGATTGGTATGATGACTTTCACAGAAAAAGTTCACGAAATCGTTCCTTAGTTTGAGAAAATAACCAGTGCACTGTGGAAATTCATTTTTTTGTGGCCAAGAATTTGAAAGGTAGGCCGCAATCAGCTACCATATGTATTTTGGATTTGTAACAATTCGACTACATTTCTATTTTATGCTCTTATGAATTGTTACATAATCACGCAGGCGCTTCATTCACCCGTACAGCTCGTTGAACGACACCTCCATTATTAGCCGAGCTCCGCAATTTTACCGAAACCTAACGGAACCTTTCGTGAATAACGTAATTCTAACGTATCCGTTAGGCTGTTACGGACCCGGTAATAGCGGATGCTTCGTGAATAAGGTCCCAGGCTTAAAGAGTGACGTCGCAGGTCAGATCGCCTTTGAATTATGTGACCACTGATGTCATCTCTTAACCAAATTTATGTAAAGCATGATGCGTGCGCATACTGCCGGGCACATTTGAATACAGATGTAAACAGAGGGCACATCGTCTATACCCCACGGACTGAGGAACTATGTGAAGCCGGTGTTTGTTTTTCGTGAATAAGTTGTGCTTATTATTTTGTATGCAGGATGCATAACCCACGCTCTAAAATATTCTCATCACTAAAATTCAATTCGGTTAATGAATGTTCATTATTTTGTATGAACGCAAACAATACTCAGATTGCAGTTCCACCTGATTAGATGGACAAATAAAATGAGAAGTGCGTATAAATTATCTGAAATGTTGTTAAATGCAGTGTGTTTATAATGAATTGATATCACTGCATACAAATAATCAATTTTTAGCAAGATACAATTGACTTCTGCACAATGTGGCTCACGAATATTTTGGCTGTAGTGGCAGTCACGCCATACCAGTAAGGTATACATACTATAAACACCATAAATGCATCCTCTCATCTTATGGGATTTCACTGATTGTTATTCAGGTACATGTACTTCATATTTGTTGTTTATATAAACTATAATCATTTGCAATAGCTACCATGTAACACAGAGCCGTATTGTATAAATTTACTATAAATGTTTTTTTTCTTTTGCAGTTTTTGGGGTGAATGAGGTTTCAGTAAACACAAAACAAAACTGTTGTCTTTTTCTTGGGTCGGGAGCACAAAATAGGGTCAGTCGAAAATGAGAACGACCTAAATAAAAAGGGCCGTCCTAATAAACACATCACTTTCCAGATAAACCACCCTGCGAGAGCAAAATTATTTTTAAAAGGCCTATTTGATTTTACATGTATAACTAAATGATTTAACGACAAAGGACATAATGCAATGATCCTATACAATTGCCATAAAATTGTCATTATCCTTCTAATCTAATTTAGTATTACAATTTAAGTACTAAAATCTGGAAAGTCATGCATAGTCATGGTTATTCATAATATTAATATTATGAGTAACCACTGCATGACTTACTAGATTTTAGTACCTAAATTTTATAATAAAGATACGTTTCACAACATTTAATGTTTTCAATTTGGAATGACCCAGTTGTATCCTTTCATTAGCTGTTATGAATACTGGTATTGTTTTCTACCCATATTTAATTTCAGATCCCATTTACAACTGCGTCGTCGGAGAACTACATGTACATTATTTTCGCAATTTTCAAACTATATATTTTACATTAATGCATTCGCGACTGGTAACATTTTTTTCATTAAACGGTTCTTTTCTGCATCTATTGAAATATTATTGGCGTACAGTAAACCGAGTAGTCCTCATGCGTGCGATAATCATGAACAGCCAAACTAATATTCTGGAGAAAACCCACAAAATCAAAGTGGGACTGAAAACCGAGCTAAACATGTGGACCAACAAGGTGGGAATCAGACCACAGGCAGCTTAGCTGCCACACAAGGAGAGAAAAGTAACCATAGTGCAAAGCTCAGTCCTCAATGGTTAGAAATACATGTATGTGTTTAAAAAAAAAAATTCCCTGAACCTTTCCGGGTTTGGATGAGAAGTTATGTTTATTCATCGGAATAAAACATGACGTCACAGCATTGATGTTATTTAGTTAACTAGTTACATGTACAATAAATCACTTTAAAGAACAGCTGTTGTCGAGCTGCTATACGTAGTGTAGTGGATAGTGGGAAGGGCTATGGATCAAAGATTCCTGGTTCGAATCCTGCTGTAGGTCACCTAGTTTTTCCTAGTCAAATTGATATCTTAGGAATATTTTCAATTTAAGGGTAAAAAAAACCTAGAACCTAGGTGTTGTATACAGTGATCAATGCAACTACTAAATAAATCATGAATCTGCCCGAAAGGTTCAAGGAGGCTACCTAATAAACGGCCTAAGAAGAACCACCGAAAACGGAGAATACCTGTCTTGAGTTTCCTTCTTGTGTGTGTGTGTGTCGACGTACCCCAGCGACGATCAACGTTACTTTGGTGGCAGCGGTTGGCATGCAGGAGGACGAAAATAAACCAGGGGTGCGTTCCACTTACGCGAACTGTTTGCGCGAACGTTCGCCTACGTTTTGAGTTGACGTTAGTTAAAGTGGAACGATATTTTAAAAACTACGTTTTCAAAATGGCGGCGCCCAGTTACAGTGACGTCGTTTGGTTGGCTGCTTTTTGTCCAACTCATTATTTTTCTTTAAAAGATCCCTGTGACTGCTCAAAACGTTTATAACGAAAAGTATGAAACGTAAATCAAAACTGTGAAAAGAAAACCGTCGGCTGCTAACGTCTCTGCCATCTTTAAAATACGTCACTGGCCAACAGCGAACAGCTCGAAATGTCGTTCGCCGTTTTCGCTAACGTTTGCCAAGATAATTGGCGAACATTGCGTTCCACTCACGCGAACAACGATAACGTTGGCCAACGTTAGAAACGTTCGCTTGAGTGGAACGCACCCCAGGTGAAGTTGCTCATGTTTTTACGAAACCATGAGGGTGTGGCGGCCGACTCGCCCTGCGGCGGGGAGGCGGGCTGGAGTGCGGGGCTGGAGTGCGGGCCCGGGGAGCGGGGCCCAGTTTGGAGAGGAGCAGGTGCATTCCGTACATCACGCCGGGGGAGTTGGAGGCCTTCTTTAGGGATGTTTCGTGGAACTCTAGGGGGGTTATGGGGTCCTGGGTGTTTCCTGGGGGAGGAGTTGCAGGGAATTCGGGACATGCGCCAAAGGCTAGGGGCGTTGGTGCGTCCACTCCGATTCGGAGAGAGGGCGCCCTTCCCCATATAAAACGCGTCCGGGCCGCTACCGGGTCGGTAGGGGGGGGGGGGGGGGCTGTGTAACATCTGTGCCGGTTGGCCTGTAGAGGGCACCAGAGCGGTCCAACGGTGGGACCGTCTGCGTAATTTTTTTTCCTAGGAGGGTTAGGGGTAATTATCATAAATGGGCGGCTCTAGACCCCTCACGTCATGATTATTCAGTAGTTTTAACAATGACGCTAATACATTTGTATTGCTCAATCAACTAGTTACACATAGCCCAGAGGTACATTAAAGCACTTTGAAAAACGGCTTCTGTCGACCTCTCCCAGTACCTATAGTGGATAATGGGTTAGGTTATAGATCGTTCGACTGGGGTTCGAATTCGCTCTCTGTCTATTTTTCTTTGACTATTTTGGTCTCCAAGTTTGTTGTTGGAGTGAGTTTAATTTAGGGGAAAATAAGGATCTGAGAACCTAAGTGTCTTCCACTCAGTGTGGTGTAGAAACGCCCATTTATGATAATTACCCCTAACCCTCATAGGAAAAAAAAATACGCGGACCGTCTATAGGGTGCTCCTGCCGGTCCGTTATAGGCTCCTGTAACGACTTGGGCCTTTTGTTTTGTTCAAAATTAGAAAAAATTGTATAATAGTTACTGCTAGTGCTAAACTTCATAGTTCCTTTTTCTGTCTTCCAATGTTTCTTATAGGTCATTCTGTCCACCACCATGGCCATGCCCACCGCAGCCTTCGCCAGCAGGCCAAAGCTCTTGTCCTTGGAGATTCTCTCACAAAATATCTCAAAGAGAACATCACTAGGTTGATTTGCCGGTAGTGACTCGTCGCGGTACTATAATTTCTGGCCTTAGAAAGTAATAATCTGCTTTAGCACAACATCAACTTCACAATTGTGCCGGACATTGTAATGATTCATGTTAATACAATGATCTAGAGTGGGCCGGGGTTTCCAAATAAGTGTGGAGATAGTTGAAGATTTAAATGTACTGGTGGATATATACAGCACATGCTTTGTACATGTAGATTTAAATGTTTTTGTATTTAAGTGTTTTAAATAATATACATGTGTCAGTATTGTGTAAACACAGTGCAGCTAAAAGTAAAACAGATCGAAACCGAGTCTGGTCGAGTCGGGTCACCTTAATGTCAAAAACTATGCTAAAATGTTTTGAGCTACAATGTAAATTTGACACAAACAGCATAACTTTATGAATGCAGATTTTATTATTTTTATTATCAGTGATATAATTTATGTGCCTGAACATTTATTTTAGCAAAATGTATGTCTTATTTAAAATCATTTGTTTGTGCAATGTTAGAAGCGGGTATAGGGCCTACATTGTAATTCAATATTTACAATAATTTAATGCCAAAAAACTATGCCAAAGACATCAAGCAAAGATAACACAAACTTCATTTACTTTTATAATAACTCTCAATGGTTTGCACACATTATCACGAAGCCTTTTTCAATGACGTCATTTTCGACCAATGAGGACACAGGAAGACAATGGACGTCATGGCGGGATGTTCCGTTCGTTACTTTCTTGTAAACACCAAGAAATCAAATTTAAATAAAAAAGGCATTTTTTTTGCATAAAACATGCAAAATTATTGTTTTAAACAGTTTCATTAAAAAAAGCATTAATGGCGCTGTACTACAACCCGAACATATTGCCGCGTATGGCTACAATAGCTATTTAGGTCACCTTCCCACTAAACGTAATTTCATATCGTAAGTTCATGTCCTATACTAACGCGTAAGTTGTGATGTTGCAATTGTTGAGTAGTATTTTTTTAAGACATCGATGGCGCAACCCATTTTCGTTCGTAACTTTAGTACGGCACTTAAGACTGTTACTAGTGTTAGTGCAACCGGGCCCTGAAAACTTAAGTATCTTCCACTCAGTGTGGTGTAGACACGCCCGTTTATGCTAAGTGGCCTAGTCGTCGACCCGATGGACAAAAACAAACACGCTACTGGACCTAATAATTCATCAGAAATAGTCAGAATTGTTCAGTCTGGGAACCAGACTATGTCAGCCATGCGAGGGCGCCTTCCTCTTAGCGTACACAGCCTCCGCGATGAACAAAGGAATGGACAACAAGATGACTCCGCCGAACAACAAGAAGGAAATGCTGAAACTTCCAGTCCACTCATAAATCCAACCTGAAAGTGAACACCAAATTCAGTTTAATATAAAAAAAACACGTAAGCTGCTGTAATATCGTAGACGAAAAACTAGTCTGGTTCCCTGCCCTTACGATTTCTATTATGCCTAGATTTCTAAATTGTAAGTCCGGTAACCGCCGGCGACAAAAATGGGTAATGACGCACTACACTGCGTAGCTATTTTAAGATGATGCAAATGATGCAACAATTCACATTTTCTAAAAAAGCCACAACGCCTAAACAACTCTTTTTGGAGCAGTTTTTAAGAAATTCACTCGTGAGTGAACTATCTTTCTTTTCCATTTAGGAAGAATGTTTTGTCTGGTGTTTTGTTTTTTGCCAATGCAAGTTTCGATTTTATGCAAACCAAAAAAGAGAATCTATATTGTGCGAAAGCGACCTCGCCACCAGAGTATGCGACAGCGCCCTCTTGTGACTTACCTTATAATCATCCAAGAATTTCCAGAATCACTTTGTTTGCCGATAGTTCTTGATCCGTAAATCCTTACTTATGACCTTATAATCATCATTTAACCCAATTATCCAATCACCATGGTAATCATAAATACCCCCTGTGCGTCAATAAGAGAAAGTGAGTATGATTTTGGTTGATCTAGATATCATATTTGGAGGGATTTGACTTAGTGTTTATTGTTAGTTTGGAGTTGTAATTTACGCTGTGTTAACGTATATTGGAATTACATGTCATGTCATGCATACCTGATGCTAGGAATACATGTAATTAGGGTCTTTCCATAAAACCTGTGCTATTATACCAATGTTTGCCAGTGTAATTATAAGTGTTTGGGCCTTTTATAACTCTATATTTGTTTTCATGTAAACCATGTTAGGTACATGTATGGGCTAATTATAGGCACGTGTTTACATGTATATTGTTAATGTTTATGACATAATTAGGGTTTCATAGGTCTGTGCACGTAGTAATTAGTTCCCTTTGTATTATTTACCCTTTAGACCACACACACACATACACACATACGAGGACCCACTCGTGTACTGCTAGGTGAATAAACCAATTCCAACCAGCCCATCACCAGTTTGGCCGCCTACTTCTTTTCATGGTCCTTCGAGCCGGATTCGAACCAGCGACCTTCGGATCACCATTTGAACCTCCAGAATGTCTCAGCCACCACAAGAAGACATTCTCGGCCAATCTCCCAGCGGCCATGCAGGGGATGTGGCTACCGCCAGCAGCAAACACTCCTCCCATTGTAGCAACCATTCCAGTAGTTCTGTCGCCTCCCACCTATCTGGACTGAGTGACAAATATGCGGTAAAGGTACGAACCCTTCGAACGAAGACTCGAGTTGAGGAGTTGCAGTGCCAATTAAAGGAAGATGAGGCTGCAGACCATGCGCTTCATCTAATCGACGATCAAGCTCGACAAGCCCGCCTCAAGGCTGAAGAAATAGAGCGTCAGGCTTTGCGAGAGCGTGAAGCCATAACCACAAGATTGTCTCGACAACGCAGATTGCGTAAGGCTCAACAGGAGCTAGCCGAAGCTGAAGCCATCAGCGCCATAGTTAGTGATGAGTCACCCCTGACAACCAATGTCACGGTTGCACCCCCAACAAGTACGACGCCAACCGGTGTCACCGTTGCTACGCCAAGCCATAGTACACCACCCGTGTGTACTTCTTCCCAACCAGTGACCTGTACATCACCTATAGAGTACAGCACCTTACACGACATGCCTCTGCCAGTCATCCCAAGTCATTCAAACCTGATGGTGTCGCAGACTCCATTGACGACTACACTTGTCAATGGCCACCCCGCACCATTGTGTGCTGACGGACATGCAGCCATGGCAGCCAGTCACATGCCACCACAGCCAGCACATCAGCCTAAACCTGCTCCCACCGGTTCCAATCCAATGGTACCTGGAGGAATGACCTCTGACCTCCTTTTGGCATCGGCCTATGGGATTCCGAAGCCAACTCTGCCAAGATTCTCTGATGGAAGAGAGAAATAATTTACCTTACTCCGCATGGCATTGGACAACCTGATCAATGTTCATCCACACCTTACAGAACAATACAAGTTCCAGGTGATGCTCGACCGACTGGGTGGTAGAGCACTGAAACTTGCCAAGTCCTTCATGTACGCTCGTCAGCCCTACACCGAGGCCCTAGCTGCTCTAACGGACAAGTATGGTCAACCACGACAGCTCGTCCAGTGCGAGATCGCGGCCATAATGGCCACCCCTGCGATCAAGTATGGAGACACCGAAGCATTTGAGGAGTTCTCCCTAGATGTCCTCTCCCTCGTTGGAATGCTACAATCCCTTGAGGGTCCAGATGGCATCGAACTCCGTTGCGGATCACATGTCGACCGTCTGCTCAGTAAGTTAGCACCTAGCCACAGGACGAGTTTCATGGAGCACTGCCTGAAGGCGGGCATTTTGAAATCGAACTGTAGTCAAACCTACACTCTACCCCAGTTTGCAAGTTGGCTCCGTAGGAAATCTCAGTCACACAGCTTTGCCAGTAGAGCTGTGTCCGCACATACTCCAAGTATCCCGAGACCGCAGCGACACCAGGAACAACAAATGTTCAAGAAGGACACCCCAACATCGGTACTTATGACAGCACCAAAGCAAAACAACAAACCCCAGCCTTATTGTCCCTATTGTGACAACAGGGAACACTATCTTGGTGGATGTCTGGAACTCAAGAAACTGAACACTGATCAGATCATCAGTTGGATTCAGAACAAGGGACGGTGTTGGAAGTGCGGTCGCGCCCATAAGCCCGATGATTGTACACTTAAGAAACCGTGTCACACCTGCAAACAAGTGCATTTAACTGTACTTCATGATGCCGCTCAGAGGACTACCAGTCGTGTCTACAGAGTGCAAACATCAAGCCAGACTGTCTACGTGGACAGGCCAGTCCGTCCGCATGGTGTGATGTTGAAGGTTTTGCCAGTTCTCCTTCATGGTCCTGCTGGCACCATTGAAACATATGCTATCCTCGATGATGGTTCAGAGAGAAGTATGCTGCTCCAGACAGCAGCCAAAAGGCTAAAGCTTGAAGGCCAACCAGAAACAGTTCTACTGAGAACTGTCCGTGATGACTTAGTTGAATGCCAAGGTTCAACTGCGTCTCTGCAGGTATCGCCTAAGGGGAAGCCCCACATAAAGTACACCATCACCGGAGCCTTCTCAGCCAGCAATCTGTGTCTCTCGGAGTACACATATCCAGTAAAGGCTCTTCAGCAGCGATATGACCATCTCCATCACCTGCCGCTACCAGAGATTAACCAGGCACCACCAACGTTACTTATTGGAGCTGACCACACAGATCTCATCATCTCCCGATGTCCCATAAGATCTGGACCCCGTGGTGCACCAGTTGCCATCTGCACGAGGCTTGGCTGGACACTCCAAGGACCAACTGGGAATCACAATCGACAGGTGGAGCAACGAGTCTTTAAGACCGCCACGTTCCCAGTGACGAACGACATCATGCAGCACGTGCAGATGTTATGGCAGGCAGATGTTTTTCCTTATGCCAACGAGAAGGAAGTCACCCGATCCAAACATGACCAATACGCTCTCCAGATGCTGGAGTCTAAAACCACCCGTGTCAGCATTGATGGTGTACAACGTTATGCCACACCCCTCCTAAGAACCAAGGATGGAGACAGATTCCAGGCACCCAAGGAAGCAGTTCTTCCAACCCTTAGGAGGGCAGAGAAACGGCTACAAAAGCACCCACAACTGGCAGAAAAGCACAACGAGCTTATCGCGAAGCTGGTCGACTCTGGTCATGTGAGAATTCTGACAGATGATGAAGCCGCAGGATCTGATGAATCATGGTTCATCCCTCACCATACCGTACATCACAATGGGAAGTACCGACTGGTATTTAATTGTTCTTTTCAATACCACAACCAAGTGCTCAACGAGCATCTCCTTCCAGGACCACCCCTGGGTGCCTCCCTCATCGGCGTGCTTCTACGCTTCCGGCAGCAAGCCATAGCCGTTTCCGGAGACATCAAAGCGATGTTCCACCAAGTGCAACTTCTACCAGAAGATAGGCCTCTCCTTCGCTTCCTGTGGCGTAACATGAAGGTCGAAGCCGAACCACAGATATACGAATGGCAGGTCCTCCCTTTCGGGTCAACATGTAGCCCGTGCTGTGTCACCTTCGCACTCAGGAAGCATGTCAGCGACCACAAGGAGCAGTATCCAGAGGTGGCGGCATCTGTCGACAAGTCATTTTATGTCGACAACTGCTTGGACAGCCTACCTTCATCCAGAGAAGCTAAGAACCTGGTTCATCAGATGAGAGACCTACTAGCCGACGCCGGGTTTGAAATACGTCAGTGGGCCAGTAATGACCCCACAGTAGTCGAGGATCTTCCGACAGATGCTCGTTCTAATGGTTGCGAACTTTGGCTGACCTACGGCGACACTGACTCCCTTGAGGCCACTCTTGGACTTCAATGGGATTGCAGCACAGACAAACTGCAGTACCGCCACCGACCAGTCGAATGTGAGTCCCTTAACATGAGGAACATGTACAAACTGCTGGCGAGCCAGTATGACCCCGTCGGCTATCTCACCCCATTCACTACCCGAGCCAGAGTGATCGTCCAGGATTTGTGGAAAACCAAGCGAAACTGGGACGACATTCTGGAGCCTGGCGTCATCAGAGACCAATGGCAAGCCTGGGAAATGGAGCTACCAGCATTGGCTGACATCCGGCTGGATAGGTGCTACACACCCCCTACTGTTGAGGCAGCCAACTACCAGCTCCACATCTTCTGTGATTCATCAGAGAGGGCTTATGGAGCAGTAGCCTACCTTCGAGCAGAAGATAAACAACGCAATATCCATGTCAGCTTCGTCATGGCCAGATCCAGAGTTGCCCCTAAACGACAGCCTTCCATGCCACGCTTGGAGCTATCCGCTGCCTTAGCGGGTGCTCAGCTGTGCCAATTACTTCAGACAGAGTTGAGTCTACCTGTGAAGGATGTCTTTCTGTGGAGTGACTCAACAACCGTCCTCACCTGGCTGAAGTCTGAATCCTGCCGCTATAAGGTCTTCGTCGGCACCCGAGTTGCAGAGATCCAGACCCTCACTGACATCAAGTATTGGCGTTACGTCGATACTAAGAACAATCCAGCCGATGATCTCACCAGAGGCAAGACCCTGATGGAGCTTGCCCAAGAATCCAGATGGCGAGACGGACCCCCATTCCTCTTGTTATCTCCTGACCAGTGGCCTGTCCACCCGGGCACACCACCAGAAGATGTTTCCGAGCACAGGAAGTCAACCTTCTGTGGTTCTGTGACTGTTGATCCCGCAGATCCTCCCGACCTTTCTAAGTACGACACGTGGGAAGATCTTGTCATGGCTACTAAGGAGTGTCGTGATGGGGCGGCCGACCATAGTAATCCACCTGAGCTGAGTGCTGAAGAACGGGCCGACATCGAGCTGCACCTTCACCGCCGTGCTCAGCAAGACAATTTTCCTGATGACTTGGCTGCTCTTAAGGCTGGAAGGGATCTTCCTAGAGATAGCAGGCTCCTACAGCTAGCTCCAGAGTATGACGATTCCACTGGTCTCATCCACGTCGGTGGGCGTCTACGCCATGCAGAAGACATCCCCAAATATACGCGTCACCCCATTGTGATGGATCCAGTGCACCCTATCACCAAGCTTCTGATCCGAGAATATGACGAGAAACTACTTCATTACGGACCTGAGCGTGTGCTTGCAGAGATGCGACGCAAGTTTTGGGTTCTGCGAGGACGAGAGGCCATTCGCAAGCATAAGCGCAAATGCTTCAGATGTCAACGATGGCGAGCCAATCCTGATGTTCCAAAGATGGGAGATTTACCACCAGCACGACTGCGTCTGTACAAGCCGGCATTCTTTTCCACCGGCGTTGACTGATTTGGGCCAATGACCATCAAGACAGGGCGACGCACCGAGAAGCGCTGGGGCATTATATTTAAATGTATGAGGAGCAGAGCAGTACACCTTGACCTGCTAGAAAGTCTCAGCGCTGATGCCTTCCTGATGGCTTTCAGACGGTTTGTGTCCAGAAGAGGAAAGCCCTTTGAGATGTTGTCCGACTGTGGCACCAACTTTAAAGGCGGTGCTTCTGAGTTACAGGAGGCATTCTCTGCCATGGAGCCCAGACTACAAGGCGAGCTCGCCAAATACCAAGTGAAGTTTGTCTTCAACCCGCCAAAGGCCCCACACTTTGGTGGCGTATGGGAGAGGGAAATAAAGTCTGTCAAAGCTGGCTTGAGAGTTGTCCTCAGTCAGGCTGTACCCGAACCAGTCCTGCGCACCGTGCTAATCGAAATCGAGGGAATTCTTAACTCGAAGCCGTTGGGTTATGTTTCCTCCGTCCTCGCCGACCCAGATCCGATTACTCCTAACCTCCTGCTGATGGGGAGACTCGACCCATCGCTGCCACAGGTTGTCTACCCAGCAAGGGACCTACTCAGCCGAAGACACTGGAAGCATAGCCAGGTGTTGGCAGATCACTTTTGGTCGCGCTTCATCGGGATGTATCTACCCTCTCTGCAGACACGACAGAAGTGGCAACGAGATGGCGCAGCAGTAAAGACCGGTGATGTTGTCATGATCGTGGATCCCGCACTCAGTAGAGCTCAGTGGCCCATCGGACGAGTCGTCGACACCTTCCCTGGTCCAGATGGTCGTGTGCGCACCGCCAATGTAAGAGTAAGGAAGAAGACCTACACTCGACCTGTTGCCCGCCTAGTACGACTCCCAGAAGTCAACGACGAAGGTCTCCAGGATGACCAGGAGAACAAGGTTCCAGCCCTCACGGACTCTGAATGAGAACTGTAGTGGCTCCGAAGCTTTCTGTTTAATAAATTCGTGTCCAAATTTAGGGGCGGCTGTGCGAAAGCGACCTCGCCACCAGAGTATGCGACAGCGCCCTCTTGTGACTTACCTTATAATCATCCAAGAATTTCCAGAATCACTTTGTTTGCCGATAGTTCTTGATCCGTAAATCCTTACTTATGACCTTTTAATAAATACCTAGGAGAGTTGAAGGCTTCTGATTGGCCGAGACTCGATCACGTGCCGGTTATTATATATAGTAATATCATGGGTTTTCCAAGGGCCGTTTTCTAAACCCCGGCTTTGGGCTGCATTCTGGCCACACTACAGACGGTTTCCTAGTTCCGGATCGCAAAAAATATTCAGGCTGTTTTCGGCAAGTCTAATTCCTTGAAATTTAAATGAAATAGGTTTAGTAGTTTACCTTGAGTGTTGGAGAAACTACAGTTTTTGTTTCGAGATTTATGCTGTTCTTTAGTTGAAAATACGACGTCAAATATACCGACATCCCTTTTTCTAGTTGCGGATCAGCCGGATCGAGTATAAAAAACTGCTTCGTACATGAACAATTATCACGCTAGAACCAACCCGAATCAAGCCTATATTTCTGATAAAGTATTAATTAATTTTTATAAATATGCAGTTTATAATAAATTTCAAATACTTTCACTTCCAATAAAGTTTAAAAAGAGGACTTGCAAGGAAATGCTTTGAAATGTTTTGTCCGTGTACGTACGTGTGTGGCGCGCGGCAACGAGCCGATAAACTTTGTCCCACCATGGAGGAATAAACTCCATGGTCCAACAGAACACGTCATATGAAATCGCTTCCGCGCGTACCGTTGATGCATGTATTTTACGGGCGATCCGGAACTAGGAAAAAATGAACGTTCCGTCTTTGCAGATTTTTTAATACTGGAGACTTTTAGACTTATTTTTACTTATGTATCAAGAAGCTTGTATTCCTTTCAAAATGCACTTCATCTAAACAAATAGTATTGAGACCAAGCCATAACAAGGTAGGTTTTTATTTGAAGCGATCCGAAACTAGGACAAATCCGGGACTAGGAAAACAACTGTACCCACTGCTAAACTACATGAACAAAGCCAAAATACGGAAACGAAGCTGCGTTTGTAAAACGGCCTAAAAGAAGCCGCGAAGTCGCGAAATTCGGAGTATTTTCACCATTTTTCTCGTTAAAAAGGTATTTATTAAAGGTAATAACAGTGCGAGAACCCGGTTATTACTGCGTGGTAATGACCGGGTTGGGGGATGACCGCTGGTAATGGACCTCGCCTTCGGCTCGATCCATTACCAGCGGTCATCCCCCAACCCGGTCATTACCACGCAGTAATAACCGGGTTCTCGCACTGTTATTACCTAAATAATCATCATTTAACCCAATTATCCAATCACCATGGTAATCATAAATACCCCCCGTGCGTCAATAAGAGAAAGTGAGTATGATTTTGGTTGATCTAGATATCATATTTGGAGGGATTTGACTTAGTGTTTATTGTTAGTTTGGAGTTGTAATTTACGCTGTGTTAACGTATATTGGAATTACATGTCATGTCATGCATACCTGATGCTAGGAATACATGTAATTAGGGTCTTTCCATAAAACCTGTGCTATTATACCAATGTTTGCCAGTGTAATTATAAGTGTTTGGGCCTTTTATAACTCTATATTTGTTTTCATGTAAACCATGTTAGGTACATGTATGGGCTAATTATAGGCACGTGTTTACATGTATATTGTTAATGTTTATGACATAATTAGGGTTTCATAGGTCTGTGCACGTAGTAATTAGTTCCCTTTGTATTATTTACCCTTTAGACCACACACACACATACACACATACGAGGACCCACTCGTGTACTGCTAGGTGAATAAACCAATTCCAACCAGCCCATCACCAGTTTGGCCGCCTACTTCTTTTCATATATCGATGGGCTTTATTTTGTTAACGTTATTACCATACAACCTCTTAAACACTCGGACATCGCGAACGTTAACAATAATACCCGACCGTCAATCACTTCGTATTTAGAAAACTTCGGACATTTTCGGGGGAAAAAGCAACATTCCTCTCAGTCTTTGCGCCTATAAACGGCAGCCGCGTGGTTCAGGGCCTGATGAACGGGGTAATAATCACAAAGCGCTTTGACATCGTTGATACGATGGAAAGCGTTATAAGCACAATGGTGATTATGGTTATAAAAGAGTCATGGAAGTGTCGCACATATTGGAGCCGGAATAGAGTCGAATTTTACCCTGAATATTGCCAGGCCAAACCGAACCACGAATCCTAACCCTATATATACCCACAAACCTTAACCCTAACTCTGACTATGAAGGTTTTCGATTATCTATCCTATTTAGAGTGTAAACGAAGAAGTTCGCACCTGCTACTAATCCACCGAGTGCTGCAGAAAATCCCACGAAAAATCCTTGCCAGCACAGGATACTGATCAACCGGTCGTCGGTCGAGATAAACCGCAACATGACATCAACAGCTTGGAACATGAAGGAGAAGCCAAGGCCAACAAGTCCAGTCAAAACCAACTGTACAATGAACGGTCTCATAAAGGCGTCTAGGACGAACGATACAGACACTACGCTTGCCCCGAAACACCCCCAGAATGTCATGTTTGGCTTCAAGCCGACCTGCTGCAAGAGAGGCGCCACAAACTTGCCGATGATGTTACCAAACCCGAAGGCAGTGGGAAGAAAGGACGCCTCGGTCTTGCTCAGACCCTGAAACTGCCCGTGCGATACGACATATACCATCCACGCGCTGTAGGCAAAAGTGCCCGTGAACCTTCCGGAAACTATCAAGATAAATCTGACATCTTTTAGCAACGCCAGATCGCATGCCTGGGTAAGACCCTGGCAACACTCACCAAGCCTTCGTTTACAAAGACCCGAGTGGCTTTTTTCATCGGAGGTACTCGGTTTGTCATGACTGCAAGCCGTATCTTCTTCCCTTGTATCGATTCCTTCCTCGTCGGTTACCGACACCTTTTGGTACTGATCACCGTCTGGTGGGGACAAAGATGGATCCCGTCGCACTAGCATAGCACACGCAACCAGATGAAATGAGACACCTCCAAGTATAAGCGAGGCCCCTCTCCAACCATAGGTGTCCAGTAGTATTTGTGTAACTGGCCCATAGACTATCATACCCACAGGATAACCCATCGTTGCTATTCCAACAGCTAACGGATAGCTCTCTTTAAAGTATGAGGCCATTACGGCAAAGCTGAGAAAGAAACCGAACGTCGAACCGATACCTGCAAAACAATAAAGCCAGAAAGTAAAACAGGTCAGACGGAGAGCTTTCAGAATTCATATAATTGCTATATTCTGCAAAGTTCAGTAAACAAAGTAATGAAATCTTCAAATTTAACGTTTAATAACGTGTTAGTCCACTTTCTCATTCGATTGCACAAGAGTAGCCGGTTCAAGCTCATGGAGCATTGGACTGATGATCGCAAGGTCTGCGGTTCAAGTCGGCTTCCACTCACCCATTCACCCAGCGTATCGCGCGCTGCGGTAATGGATGCGTGGGAGTTGAAGACAGGTGCGACGCAATTGATCTCCCTGGTCGAGCACTTCGAAATTAAAAAGGGATAGACTCCCTCGTTGTATAGCCGATACCTACAATAAGCCTCCACCAATTTACCTTACCTACACAACATCTTGTTATTAATTGTGTCGATAAACCTTGCAGTGGTATACAGCAATACAAGAAACATGATAAATCAGTGATGTAGGAACATTTCCCAAGTATCAAGTTATAAGTTTCTCTATATTGAATACTGGTTACTCGATCAAAAAGTGATGAGTATTCTTTTTAATTTTAAACAAAACAGTATAACTTGGGCCTTTTTTTAGGGGGGGGGGGGTATATTTACATCGGTTGTACAGCATACATGGGTATCCTGATTAAAGCTGTGTTTATTTACAGCGACTCTTCTGTAGAATGACAAACTTAAATTCAATGGGAACGCGCGCTAGACTGATGTCCCTGCCGCGTACCGCGGCGGTGATGTAAAACTACATGGGGCCAATTTCATAAAACTTGTAAGCACAAAATTGTGCTTAGCATGAAACTTCTTTCTTGGCCAAAACAGGGTTACAAACCAAATTTTCAGGTGATGTTTATAGTTTGTGACTGGTATTCACCTGGAATTTTCTTAGCAAGAAAAGCACATGGGGTTTGGCTGGTAACCTGTTTTTCCTAAGCAAGACTATTTTGTGCTAAGCACATTTTGGTGCTTACATGTTTTATGAAATTGGCCCCAGGCTGAAAGTGGTCGCGGAAGGTTTTCGCCCAGTGGCGGTAATAAGTTATCAGGGACGCTGATCAGCTTAACACCCTCGTCCTGTTGAAGTACGGCGACCACGTGTAAACTGTTTTGTCTCGAGGTAAAATGTGATTGTGTGACATTCTCTGGCAGTCTTGCACGGAGAATGAAACGTTACGTCGCGGGATAAAAGTACAAGTACGGTAGAATTATAGGCCTACACAAAGAAATGCCGCGGTAAAGTTACCGCGAGGCCGCGAAATAAAAAGTTCGATGGGAAGGGGGATATAATCTCAACAACCTGCTAGTCCAATGAGGAAAACTGACAAGACGAAGCTCGAGGGAGATATTGATGATAAGCTCAGACCCAAAGTGTACAGAAGTCCACCTACGATCATCAGTCGACGGCTGCTAAATGTACGAGCGAGAGCGCATACAAAAGGTCCTGGGGGAGAAATGGGATAAAGGCACAATGCTTGCTTTTATAAGAAGTTGGTTATACAATTTGGTTTACAAAAATGGCGCTAGAATCAAAACTTCTGAACCGAATTCTAGTGAATAGTGGCAGTATGATGTTGCGTTTTTTGTATACTGTGCAAATTAAACTAGCAGTGGGCCATTGCTTTAGCAAGAGAGGATATATATCTTACCCATCATGTCTTGCGCCATGACATGCAAACTCACAATCCATCCGACAAGCCACAGGTCGCTGTCGAGGTCGTTCGCCGTCAGAATGAGTAGGACACCCAGCGCTTTGACCTGACCGACGATGACAAACGAGTTGAGGAACACCACTGCCACCATGACCCAGCCCCACTTGTCGTGGTCGTAATCCACGGGCTGAACGCCAGTCGGTGCCATTTCTATAAGCCGAATATAATGGCGGACTGATGAAACGCAACCTCTTTATCCCGTGTTTACGGGTTACACCTCTGAAACACGAATGACGCTCAGGTGAAGCGCAGTGCAAGATTGTGCTAGGCAGCATAAAGGCGTTTGTCTCGTTTTAGCTGCATATTCTCATGGACCAGTACCAGGGGGCGAGCAGGAACGGGGTAGTTTGGTGTATTAGGGACTTTTCGATTTGCACGTTTACTAGTAGACTGCGACGTATGCGGTCATTTGTGAAGCAGTGCGCATGCGCATCGACGAACTCGTCGTTCGTAGCAGAATTCTCGAACGCGTTCAACCTTGTTTTGCCGTCGTTGGAAAACTGTGACGACGTAGTGTGCATAGCGCGCGCCAAACATAAGGCATGACGTCACTGAGTGAGCGTAGTCGTAGTCGTAGAAATCGAAAAGGTAAGGTACAACATTTAGCGTGCCGCATACGTCGCAGTCTACTTGTGACCGCATACGTCGCAGTCTACTAGTAAACGTGCAAATCGAAAAGTCCCTATTAGCTACTAATGTAGTGCACGCGGCTCCACTGTTCTCGTTATGTACGTACGTGGGAAGGTTTGACCTATTGTTTGACTCTTCCTCTCTTTTTTTACAAGCTAACAATGCCTGCACGTACTAGTTCACGGGGTTATAGTGCAATGTGCTATTTCTTTGTTGCTGTCATGAATAAAACCTCTTTGTTCTGCATGCATATAGCCTAGCGATAGCCTCAAAGTCACTATATACTGTAAAGATGTGCGTTTATTGAGTTACAAACACGTATATTTATTCATACGGTTATCAGACAGGTTATCTGTAATAAGATTACCTAGCCCTGAACATGGTTGCAACATAATTTGTGCCCAGTGTCGCGAGATCGTGAGTTCTGACACGTTGCTGCAATGAAGATAGAAGGCGTCTTGGGCTTCTCATTTATTAAAGTAGAAAGCAAAAAAATTCAACAACTGTGTATGATTCCTGTAAACAAAATATTACATGTACTCTTGTCTAAGTTACAAATTCCTCCTATATGTTATGTCATTCATTTAAAGCATCCATTTTGATGCACGAAATAAACTAAACTGTTTACCATTTGGCTGTTTGAGTCCTACAGGACACATGATAACCTCCCCAGAGAGGAGCGCCTTGCACTTGCTGCTTTGCGTTCTCGTACTGACATCATCATCAAGCCAGCTGATAAGGGCTCAGCCGTGGTCATCATGGATCATCAGCAGTACATCGACGAGGCCCACCGTCGGTTGGACAACCATACTAACTATAATCTGCCTTGACTCTGATCCCACAGAACCAACTTGGTTGCCAGGGGTCACAGTTCCCGCCAAGTTCAACGTGAGTTGCCAGAGCCAAAGCCGTACCCAGAAATTTGGCTCTAAAGGTAAAGGCCCCCCAGGCTAATGCCAAACCCATGATCCCCCTGGTGACTATACCTTTCACCCCAGTCTCCCTTCCCTTCGCAAAATCACTAACGACAGCTATCACATTCTCCACACTTCTTATCGCCTTGTCCGGGCCATCCCGACAGCCCTGTATTGGCCTATAGACGCCCTCATTATCTACGAGACCTCATTGTTCGAGCCGAAGTTCCCAGCTTGGATGCATCTCCCCCATCCAGCACGGAACCTTCAAGTGCAGTTCCAGATGTGTGGTCTGCCAGATCCACATCCAGGAGTCTGACTCCTTTTCTGGCCACTCTTCTGGTACTACTCATAGAATTATTGGTAACATCACTTGCAGTACATCTAATGTCATATATCTCATCTCTTGCAGGTTTTGTGGAGTTCAGTATATCGGAGAGACCAAAAATGCCCTAAAAAAGCGTTTCTACGGTCATCGATCGACTGTCAACACCAAGAAACTGGATACCCCTGTAGGACATCACTTTAACCAGCCTAACCATTGCATTTCTGATATGATTATTCAGGGCATAGAATCACTTGGCCATCGGAAAGACTCAGTCCGCCTCAGCCGGGAGAAAGTTTGGATGAATCGTCTTCGGACTATTCAACCACATGGGCTTAACATCCAACTAGGAAATGATTAACTTCTATTTTTTTCTATCCATTTGTCATCTATTTCAGATTCATTCCTTGCCAGAATTTTGTTTTTGTTTGTTCTTACTCCTCTGGTTTTCCCTGTCTATTTTCCTCAACGCCCCCCCCCCCCCCCCCCTCCCCTCCACATTACTCCTATTCATACTTCTTTGTTAGTTCTTCCCTTTGATCTCCACCCTGGACCCCCTTCCTTGTAGTTTTACCCCTTCTGTTTTTGTTCCCACCCTGCCTTTGATCCTACCCACACTGACCCCACCCTCTAATCCCTCAGCCTAATCCTCCTTTTGTTGTTTGTTCCATTGAACTCTGAGCTTTTTTGTGTGTTTCTTCAGCATCCATGATGTGCATCATGCTGTATGTTGCCCTATATATATGTTTGTTTCTTGTACACAGCCATTTAGTCTCTGAAGAAGATCTTGTTAAGATCGAAATATTAGGCCCTCTTAACTTATTTGATTTTAAAACACAACCACACACATAATGTTGTTGTCAACATTATTTAAGCAAAAAAAAATCCTTATTACATGTTTCCTTTAACTTTAATAGGGGTGTGCCGGGGCCAGGGGTGTGCCGGGGATTAACCCCAACACAATGTTGTAATGTATATTATCATGTAAATTGTTGTTGTTGTTGTTGCGTAGTGCGCCTTCCGGTCCGGGTCTTATGGGGTTTCGGCGGCAGATGCCCGCCGTCTTGTTTGGGGGCTGTGTAACGTCTGTGCCGGTTGGCCGGTAGAGGACACCAGAGCGGTCCCACGGTGGGACCGTCTAGGGTGCTCCTGCCGGTCCGCTTAGGCGACCCGTCCCGGATGGCGCATGCGCAGGACCAGTTCCAGTGCCGCGTTGTAACGGGCAGCTTCATGTCAGTGTTTTAACCGGAGATAAACGGCCTAAAAAGAACCACCGCAGCCATCGCAGCCTTCGCCAGCATGTCGAGAGCCTCTACGGAAGGCCAATGCTCTTGTCCTTGGAAATGAAATTCTCTCACAAAGTATCTCAAAGAGAACATCACTATACTGAGTTGGTTGATTTGCAGCTAGTCACGGTGACTCGTCGCAGTACTACTATTTCTGGCTAGAAAGTCTCTGCTTCAGCACGACATCAACTTCACAACTGTGCCTGACATTGTAATGATTCATTGGGACAAATGATCTAGAGTTGGGGTTTCCAAAAAATTGTGGAGACTGTTGAAGATTTAAATGTACTGGTGGATATATATACAGCACATGCTTTGTACATGTAGATTTAAATGTTTTTGTATTTAAGTGTTTTAAATAATACACATGTCTCAGTATTGTGTAAACACAGTGCAGCTAAAAGTAAAACAGATCGAAACCGAGTCTGGTCGAGTCGGGTCACCTTAATGTCAAAAACTATGCCAAAATGTTTTGAGCTACAATGTAAATTTGACACAAACAGCATAACTTTATGAATGCAGATTTTATTATTTCTATTATCAGTGATATAATTTATGTGCATTAACATTTATTTTAGCAAAATGTATGTCTTATTTAAAATCATTTGTTTTTGGCAGTGTTAGAAGCGGGTATACATTGTAATTCAATATTTACAATAATTTAATGCCAAAAAAATATGCCAAAGACATCAAGCAAAGATAACACAAACTTGATTTACTTGTATAATAAATCTCAATGGTTTGCACCCTGAACATTATGCCAAAGATGATGGTAATTATCATCTTCACTATGTTGTCATTGTTTTAATTTGAATGTTGGCCATATTTTTGTTGATGTTTTGCTTAATTGCTAAACATTTATTATCTCATTACATTACCAACCCTATTTTTTGTCATTTCTTCAATCTGTATTTATGTACATGTAAATGTAATTGCTGATGTAATTAAAATATGTTTTCAGGGTTTAGTTTAACAATTGTAATTAAGCCATATAATATCAACAAGGTATATTAATGTAAGCGATAACATGCAAGTTTCAAATAAAAAGTGCAGTTTCTTTTATAAACCAACCTCGCAGTACAGATATAAATTGTAACAGTTTTTATTTATCAAAGTTAGTGTTATCAATACATTTTAAACAACGACTTCATTTGTCGCTTTTGTTTATTTGGCTGTATACATTGTTTTATGCAGGCAATATTTTTTTTAATCGGTCAACTGTTAACAAGATTTTGAAAAACACTGATTAGCAGATAAATCCTTTTCGCTCGAGCTTATATTTAAACAAATACACGAAAAACAACTGCGTATTGTAATGTGCATGAACTACACATTACACGAAGCCTTTTTCGACCAATGAGGGCACAGGAAGACAATGGACGTAATGGCGGGATGTTCCGTTCGTTACTTTCTTGTGAACGTTAGGATTATCTGCGCCCTGACTGGACTAAGTTAAAATCAATTCCAAATCGACAGTTTTTTTTGATATAATATAAAATTATCTTTAACAGGGTGAAATTGGGTTGTGGCCACCGCCAGAAGATGGGAAAATCTCGTCATTTTTTAGAGGTCAATTTGTTGGTTTGAAAGCTTGTTTACGTTATAAAATTCACCCTCTAAATGTCATATAATGTTCAATGAGATTTGATAATATAACAGAATGTTTCCTTATCCAAAAGAAAATATACATAATATTGACAGTCAGTGAATAAAACGGATGTTTCGGACCAAATTCCAGGCGTCGTCGCCAGCTCATTAAGTATTCAAAAACGAGGTCACACACAAAGTGCCAAGCATAAAGCGCATATAAAATTAAACGGCTTTTCAGTGCGCTGCGGACTGACTGGTCCGACTTTACTTACACACATAAGCAGTAAGTAAACACCAAGAAATCAAATTTAAGTAAAAAAGGCAATTTTTTTTCATAAACATTTTGTTTACAACCTAATGATGTTAAAACATGCAAAATTATTGTTTTCAACAGTTTCATTAAAAAAAGCATTAATGACGCTGTACTACAACCCGAACATATTGCCGCGTATGGCTACAATAACTATTTAGGTCACCTCCCCACTAAACGTAATTTCATATCGTAAATTCATGTCCTATATACTAACGCGTAAGTTGTGGTGTTGCAATTGTTGAGTCGTATTTTTCTAAGACATCGGTGGTGCAACGCATTTTCGTTCGTAACTTTAGTACAGAGCTTAAGACTGTTACTATAGTGTTAGTGCAACCGGGCTCTGAAAACCCACGTATCTTCCACTAATTGTGGTGTAGACACGCCCGTTTATGCTAAGTGGCCTAGTCGTCGACCCGATAGACAAAAAACAACACGCTACTGGACCTAATAATTCATCAGAAATAGTCAAGATTGTTTGGTCTGGGAACCAGACTCCGTCAGCCATGTGAGGGCGTCTTCCTCTTAGCGTACACAGCCTCCGCGATGAACAAGGGAATGAACAACAAGATGACTCCGCCGAACAACAAGAAGGAAATGCTGAAACTTCCAGTCCACTCATAAATCCAACCTGAAAGTGAAAACCAAATTCAGTTTAATATAAAAACACGTAAGCTGCTGTAATTTTGTAGACAGAAAACTAGTCTGGTTTCCTGCTATTACGATTTCTATATGCCTAGATTTCTAAATTGTAAATCCGGTAGCCGCCGGCGACAAAAATAAATAATGACGCACTGCACTGCGTAGCGAATGATGCAACAAATCTACATTATAGCGGCTTTTCCAAAAAAGGCACAACGCCTGAACAACTCTTTTTGGAGTGGTTTTTATGAAATTCACTGTTGAGTGAACTATCTTTTTTTATTTAGGGAGTATATTTAGGGAATCTATATCGATGGGCTTTAATTTGTTAACGTTATTACCTAACAACCTCTCAACTCTCGGAAACACTCGAACATCGCGAACGTTAAAGGTGCAGAGAAATCAAATTTTCAAAAAAACGGAGATTAGTATATTATTAATGATAAATACGTACAAAATAAAAAACTGTTTGTGTTTTTGAGTTTATGTAATTATTTTAGACTTGGAAAGGAAAAAACCAAACCACGTTGCCCCGCCCCAAAAAATTCCACTTACAGACTGTCCGCCCTAAGTTTAGACGTGACGTCATCTCCAGAACAAAAGCTAAGAAGCCAAGCTGGCAAGCTAGCTTCTATGCCACGCGCGCTATGTACATGTACATTAGTTTTGTATACACACACGCGCGCGCTGAATTAGATCATGGCAGACACGGTAGAACTAGAAGAAGTTAATTCAGGATTCTCGTTTTGAGGAAACCTCTGAAGGCTAAATCCTGCTTTTGTTGTATTGCTGCAACCAGCAACAATACAACGTTCCGGCATTACGGAATATTTAGGACACTCTTGATTTAGTTGTTTCGTTTTTTCGTTGTTGTGTCTGCAGTACGTACCCCAGCGCTAGATTAGCATGCACGCGCCCGGCCGGCCGTTCTGGACCTGACGTATTGAGTCACGTGACACATTACATCATCATTTCGCAAATTTTCAGAGTCAAAAGTGGGGGGCACATAAAAGAGCACTAAAATGACGTGAATTTTTAATACAATGGATATTTGGTAAAAACGGTTTATGGTAAAGTTATATTTAGACATACATCGATTTAATTAGGCCTAAAGTATGTTTGATTTCTCTGAATCTTTAACGATAATACCCGACCGTCAATAACTTCGTATTTAGAAAACTTCGGACATTTTCGGAAAAAGGCAACATTTCTCTCCCTTTTGGGCCTATAAACGGCTGCCGCGTGGTCCAGGGCCTGATGAACGGGGTAATAATCGCAAAGCGCTTTGACATCGTTGATACGATGGAAAGCGTTATAAGCACAATGGTGATTATGGTTATAAAAGAGTCATGGAAGTGTCGCACATATTGGAGCCGGAATAGAGTCGAATTTTACCCTGAATATTGCCAGGCCAAACTGAACCACGACTCCTAACCCTATATATACCCACAAACCTTAACCCTAACTCTGACTATGAAGGTTTTCGATTATCTATCCTATTTAAAGTGTAAACGAAGAAGTTCGCACCTGCTGCTAATCCACCGAGTGCTGCAGTGATTCCCACGAAAAATCCTTGCCAGCACAGGATACTGATATACCGGTCGTCGGTCGAGATAAACCGCAACATGACATCCACAGCTTGGAACATAAAAGCAAAGCCAACACCAATAAGTCCAGTCAAAGCCAACTGTCCGATAAACGGTTTCATAAAGGCGTCTAAAAAAAACGATGCAGACGCTACGCTCGCCCCGACACACCCCCAGAATGTCATGTTTGGCTTCACGCCTACCAGCTGGAAGAGAGGCGCCACAAGCTTGCCGATGATGTTACCAAACCCGTAGGCAGTGGGAAGAAAGGACGACTGGGTCTCGCTCAGACCCTGAAACTGCCCGTGCGATACGACGTACACCACCCACGCGCTGTAGGCAAAAGTGCACGTTAACCTTCCGGAAACAATCAAGATGAATCTGACATCTTTTAGCAACGCCAGATCGAATGCCTGGGTAAGACCCTGGCAACACTCACCAAGCCTTCGTTTACAAAGACCCGAGTGGCTTTTTTCATCGGAGGTACTAGGTTTGGCATAACTGCAAGCCGTCTCTTCTTCCCTTGTATCGATTCCTTCCTCGTCGGTTACCGACACCTTTTGGTACTGATCACCGTCTGGTGGGGACAAAGATGGATCCCGTCGCACTAGCATAGCACACGCCACTAGATGAAATGAGACACCTCCAAGTAGAAGCAAGGCCCCTCTCCAACCATAGGTGTCCAGAAGTACCTGTGTAACTGGCCCATAGATCATCACACCCAGAGGAAAACCCATCGTTGCTATTCCAACAGCTAACGGATAGTTCTCTTTAAAGTACGAGGCCATTACGGCATAGCTGAGGACGAAACCGAACGCCGACCCGATACCTGCAAAACAATAAAGCCAGAAAGTAAAACAGGTCAGACGGCGAGCTTCCAGAATTCTTGCTGGCCAGCTAAAATACATTTCATAATTTCTATGTTCTGCAAAGCTCAGTGAACAAAATAATAAAATCTTTAAATTTAAGGTTTAATAACGTGTTGGACCACTTTCTCATTCGATTACACAAAAGTAACCGGTTTAGCTTATGAAGCACTGTACTGTACGAATCTGGCTTTGCGGACGTAGCATAAATCACTGAATTCGGGGAGCGATGCACGGAGCAAATTTGTACGTGTTTCAATGCTGCGCTTCGAGGTAGCGATCTACATGTACATGTGTATACGTATTTACTAGTGAGATGTGTGGCTCATGAGCTTGGAAGAATGAATGAGATACATTTCAACGTTGGTGGCGCACTTTGTTGCCCCCCCCCCCCCCCCCCCCCCCCCCCCCACGCACCCCTTCCGGATAAAATGGGATACGTTACATGCCGAAAATGTCAATGGTACGTTGTATTTTCAACATGTGGGTTGTCAGAATCAAACCATTTAAAATGCAGGGAACACGAACGCCTGCTAGTTACTTAAGCCAAGTAATAATAACCAAGCACTAGAGGTGTTTCTCAATGGTGCCTCTTGTACTTCAGTTATTACAGTCAGTGTGTTAACATTGTACCGTAAAATGGGAAACCTTTGGCAATATTTTCAGACAATTTACAATATATATCTGCATATTAAACAATAATGTTACATTTTCCGTGTTATGTCTTACAATAGAGTTGGGTTTGAGCCAACAAATCTACAGATAAAAATAGGTGTTTTTTTGTTAATGTAGAATTGGGGCAACTTTGGCCACCAAACTATTATGAATAAAGCTAAAATATCGATTTTGATCCTTCAAACACCCCAGAATTTCCTGAAAAGAGGCTAAAATTGACGATTGACCTCTATAAACACAACGAGTTGAATAAGTTTCCGGAAGCGTATTGTAAGTTTTATACTCATTGAAAGAAATTCAGGGTTTGGGCAACTTTGGTCAGATCGTTTGGGGGAAAACATTTATAAAATATCGCATAAAATCCAGGTTGATTTTAATTGTTTAACTCTTTCTTAATCATTTCCATAAATAAAAAAACCCAAATGTCCCAAAATACAAATAAAACCATCAACAAAATGTAGTGGCCAAAGTTGCCCCATTTTACGATATGTTTGGGGGTGGGGTGCACGTTTATGGGTTCTGATGTGAGATTTAATATACCCCTTTTTTCTCCCTCGGGGTGGAAATGAAATACACCAGTTAAGGCATCTTTGTTTTTGGTACGTCTGACGGCAATAAAAAAAAAGGTGTTTGCGGGGACGGCACGAATAATCATCAGGGACAAACATCCCCTCTAGAAGCTTGGTTTATATACTCTATACTTGGTGGAAGAAATTATCAGGCGTATGTGTTCCCTGCATTTAAAGTGGTATGCTCCTCACAATTACAACCCGCATGTTGAAAATACACTATTGAACTTCCCGCCATGTACAGTACATGTAAGTGCGTATCCATGCATTGTACCTTGTAACAATAATAAGCAGGCCGGGCGTCATTGTTTGCGCCATTGTACACATCTGGTGTGTATATACTAATAATTATAATAATCATTTAGATCACATGCCAGGCCTTATTGCGAGTAACAACAAGCTAAGGTACAGTCCCGATAGTTAATTGGATTGAACGCAAGCACTGCTGACCTCATGAATAGTCACAAATGCACGGTACCTGACGGTCTAAAACGCAAGAACTCTACTGGGAATGTACGGTAGAATTACACGAAGGGATATTGCAGTAAAGTTACCGCGAGGCCGCGAAATAAAAAGTTCGATGGGAATAAGGCTATATTCTCAATTACCTGCTAGTCCAATGAGAAAAACTGACAAGACGAGGCTCGAGGGTGATATCGATGATAAGATCAGACCCAAAGTGTTCAAAAGTCCACCTACGATCATCAGTCGACGGGTGCCAAATACACGAGCGAGGGCGCCTACCAAAGGTCCTAGGGGAGAAAATGGGGAAAAAGCACAATACTTGCTTTTATAAGAAGTTGGTTTGGAATTTGGCTTACAAAAATGGCGCTGGAATCAAAACTTTTGAACCGAATCAGTTCTTGAATAGTGGCAATAATGAGGTTGCGTTTGAGTCACCCTGTATTTTGTGCAAATTAAACTAGCAGTTTAATTTGCTTTAGCCAGAAAGTATAGATATCTTACCGATACTGCTTTGCGCCATGACATGCAAACTCACAATCCAGCCGACAAGCCACAGGTCGCTGTCGAGGTCGTTCGCCGACGGAATTAGCAGGACACCCAGCGCTTTGACCTGACCGACGATGACAAACGAGTTGAGGAACACCACTGCCACCATGACCCAGCCCCACTTGTCGTGGTCGTAATCCACGGGCTGAACGCCAGTCGGTGCCATTTCTAGAAGCCGAATATATTGGCGGACTGATGAAACGCAACCTCTTTATTCCGTGTTTACGAACACCTCTGAAACAAGAATGACGCTCAGGTGAAACGCAGTGCAAGAATGTGCTATGCAGCATAAAGGCGTTTGTCTCCCTTAAGCTGCATATTCTTAATGGACCAGCAGCCGATTTCACGAAACGTGCGTAGCTTGCGCCATTTTCAAAAGTGGCGTAAGGCTTACGCAACAAAAATGTTGCGTAGCTGCGCCATTTCCTTACGGAGCATTTCACGAAACTTGGCGTAGCTGCGCAACCTTTTAAACAGCGTTTACGACGACTGTTTGCGTACATTTGTGTTCTTTCATGAAATCCTCGTTATGTCACCTACCCCCACCATTTTGAAAATAGTTTTGTCCGACTTTTTGCGAAATTGTGTGGCAACATTAAACATTCTGTCACGGGTAAAATAATAATTCCTTTACTTCAATCATAAAACTAGTGTCTTTCATCAAGCTTAATACGTTGAACAATGACGGGCTCCACGTCAATTACGATTTGCTGTTAAAATAGGTCATTTTCTTTCGCTACACCATATCTTACGCCACCTATATTGACTGCGCAAGCTACGCCATAATTTGCTGTGTAAGCCGTGGACTTACGCACTGTCAAACTTTCGTGAAATGTTGCACAGCAAAACAAAAGTGGCGCAGCTTACGCAATACATGTACATTGTGGCGCAAGGGGGCTTACGCAATCGGCTGCATTACCTAGCCGAGAGCAGCGGGGTAGTTTAGTTTTAATAGCGAGTGCACGCGGCTCGACTGTTTTCGTCATGTACATGGGAAGGTTTGACCTATTGTTTGACTCCTCCTTATTTGTTTACAAACTAACATAGCCTACATTAACTCACGAGGTTATAGTGCAAGCAAGTTGTGCTATTTCTATAACAATAGGCCTATACGTAATCTTGTCTAAGGTACAAAGTCACACCATGTTACGTAATTCATTTAAATCATCCATTTCAATGCACGAAATAAACAAAACTGTTTACCATTTTGCTTTTTGAAAGAAATTAACACTTAAACTCGATACAAAGTACAAAATTATGGAACTCTAGTCCTAGTCCTTGTGTCTATTCTGAATCATTTTAAAACTGACCTTATTTTAAATACATGTTTTGTGCAAGAGTGTTTTATCTTGATTTAATGGTAGGATACACCATTTGCAGATATCGAAAATATTTACTACCTAATTATTAAGAAATATAATACTCATCTGAAAGTAAATAATGATTCTAGGCATCCAGCAAAATGATTGCGCTGTTTTTCGTGCTTTTCTTGGCATCCATGATTGTAAAACTTTAAAAAGGTCAGTTAAACGATATTTACTATAAAATACAACCCCCCCAAGTCCACCTATTCATAATAATTTAAGCAATTACCAATGGTGTATCCTTATTTCTCCATGATCCTACCATGGAGCTGCTCTTATTCCTCCATGATCCTACCTACCTTTAAGGACAGCCTGTGGCGTATGTCATTACTTCCTGACAATTTCTGTGTAACATATTCTCAAAAACATCAAAGGCATTATCAACAAGAATAAACCTTAAAGAAAATATAACATGAATCTAGCTTAATCACTCAGGCAAAACAACCTCATGTAACAGCCTGGGCGGCGGATCACTCTGAACGTCCTAGGAAATATCAATACGCGGGTCTGCTCAGAAATAGGTTTCTGGCACTAAACAGGCTACTGACTGTATCGAACGACTACAACAAATAGTGCGCAACTAAATTGGCTAATTCTAATTGTGTATCGAAATAACAACGTGGATTATAGAAGTAATAATTCCGCATCTCTAAAACATTAGTTTCAGTGTTAAGAAACTGTACGCTGGCGGAGGGCACCGTGACCGCGACGACGAACGTGTACATGCGCGTACATATTTGTACGTACGTTTTACGTTTAGCATGCACTACGCTCAGCATGCACGAAACAATCACGGCACGTGACATTGAGATTTTTTGAACGAGCAAACTCAACCCCAAAATTGTTCGAAAGGGATAATTACAAGTGTAATGCGATACATAAAGTGTACATGCAAATTCCCGGCCAAATCTATAATTTTCGGAGGCAAGTTTCAACATAGCCTACATGTACCTTGTAGTTAGAGAGGGTTTTTACCAGTTCGAGTTACTGGACCCTATAGTTATCGCTTTTTAGCATTTTGGTGGGAAATACGGTACCCTCTGGAGACGTGAACACAATGGGGACAATGGGAGTGAAAAGGTCTCCAAAGGATAATTTCTAAAGATGAATAGGTCTTCACTAGGAATTTCACGAAATAGATTTTTCGATTTTACTTAAATTACTCAACAACTAGGGTTAGAATGTGGCTTAGGGTACGTTAGTGTTTGGGTTAGGGTATAATATAGGGTATATTAGGTCGAAAATTCAACCCGGGAAAATAATTGTGGTTAAAGTAAGAACATTTTGAAAAAAGTGCTCGACTTTCTAACCATTTTGTACACGAGAACAAAGACATGTTTCCACAGTGATACAAAAATTACGTGGACATGATCTGGCGAATACTAGAGTCCGAGCGGGAATTATATTTAACAATGATTAAAGCCTTAAATTCATTTTTTTTAAATCCGTAGCACCACAAAAATACTTAACAAAGTCAAAAAATACTTACTTCTGGGGGTACTCACGATCAAATATTGACCTGCAAATCTAGGAAATTCGACGACAGTATTCGAGCGAGTACTGCACACTTGTTGTTCACCATGATTTTGAAGGGGAGTGCATGCCGACCGTACCACTATACGCAGGGGTGCTCTGTGATGTCACAGGTCAGTGCGTCGCGTCGCGCCCGCGATACACTGACCTTTGACATCGCAGAGCACCCCTGTGTATAGTGGTACGGTCGGCATGCACTCCCCTTCAAAATCATGGCGAACAAGACTGTGCAGTACTCGCTAGAATACTGCCCCGAAGCCCCTGGAAATTTATCTTAGACACATAGAAGGCTATTTAGACGTGTTAGAGGTACTTTGTTAGGTATTGTTTTTTTAAATAAATTTAAGACATTATCATTGTTCATTGTTGAACAAGTTCAAGAAAATCCCCAAAATACATTAACGATATGATTTTAACGTAGATATGATTATTGTAAGCAACAACAATTTTTTTTTTTTTTTTTTTGGGGGGGGGGGGGTCTCTCACCTTCATCTATCTTTTAGCCCAATTTATGGACACACCATTTTCCCCCAGTTTTTGTTTGCTGGGCTAAATATCACAATGTTATCATTGTTCATAGGATTTTCCATAAGGTTTTAATATGATAACTGTGCCAGTAAGCAACTTGGTGAATTTGAAGCTCACCAATACTGACTACTTGATGATATCTGGAGACAGTGTAATGTGCGCACATTTATGGGTTTACGAAGTTGTCATTTTGGATAATTACTACGTTCACAAATTATTATTCAGTCACTTGTATGCTTTAGAAAATTTTATTGAAGTAAGGATATGTAAGTAGAATCACCAAAATAAACTTTTCAAACAAAAATAATAATAATAATATACCCAAATAATAGGAATAAATATATTACGCGGCAGGGATTAACGATTTATGCAAATTAGTCATATTTCCACCACTTGGATTTTTTGAGTTTTTTCGTATGTCATTCTATAGGGACCTCATAGAAGTGCACTGTGGTGAAAAAAATATTCTACTGCAATTTATGTGAGGTCAACAAAACAAAATCAGGTATTTTTCCTGGACTACCAGGTAATTCTGTCCCCCTGCCCAACGTTAAAGGTAGGATACACCATTTGCAGATATCGAAAAAATTTACTACTGAATTATTAAGAAATATTTACTCATCTGAAAGTAAATAATGTTTCTAGGCATCTAGCAAAATGATTGCACTAGATATTCTTTAATTATTCTGAAAAATATAATTTTATAAAGAAAAATTCGCGATCGCCGGACGGTGATCGCGAAAAAAACACAAATAACATAAGAATAACTGCTCGACGCCAGTTGAAAACAAACGCTGTTTTTCGTGCTTTTCTCGGCATTTCTGATTGTAAAACTTCGGACAGGTTAGTTAAACGATATTTACAAAAAAATACAACCCCCCAAATCCACCCATTCATGATAATTCAAGCAATTACCAATGGTGTATACACCTTTAAACGTGCCCCCCTGATGGTAAATTTGTCCCGTGCAACGTCACAAGTCTAGCACCAACTAGACGCAACAACCAGCCGTACAGGTTCCCCCTTCCAAACTGAATGACTTGGCTGTTCTCTTCAGGGCCCTTTTTGTTTTTTATCCAGGCCTGGAAGGTGTTGTCCTGAAGACAGGAACTCTAGAAGTCGCTGCACCTCCTCCACAAAGTCGGCCATGACGACAACATGCGCTATGCGTGCGTACGTACATGTACATGTACGTACGTACACCCCTACGTACATGTACGTATGCACGTACCTACCACCAGGTTGAGAATATAATTTGTACGCGTGCAAGAAGTCTGAAAATACTGATTACCTTCATTTTCCCTTTCTCGAAGAAACGTAGATCGGTTGATTTAAATAATAATTTATTTTTGTTTTGATAACTCGATGAAGGGAAGAGAAGTCCAAATAATAAATACCCTGTGGGCTTAATTCATTGAAATAACATCAAAATAACCACTTATGTGTGGAACAATTGGGGAGGGGGACATAATTAATGGCTCCAGGGGGACACTTTTACCTAGGTAATTCTGTCCCCTGGACAATTTTACCGGGGGACAGAATTACCGTCCACACCGGGTACCAAACGGTACGCCGTACCCGGCATATGCCCAGACCCGGCCGCTGCCGAATCGGAATACTGAAGGCCCCCTATGTAATGAAAAAAATACATTGGTTTAATAATAATATTTTCTGCTGGTGGCTTGGGCACAGGCAAAGGTTTTTCTGGAAAGCAAGTGCCGAGTTAGTGAGGTGTCGAGTTGGCAGTTGTGCGCATATGGGCGGCCAAAAGGGCCAAAAGCACTAACAAATATATACTAACTATAATGTAAAAAAAATAACATCAAAAACGAAAAACAAATATCAATTACAAATTGAACAAAGATCACATCAAGAATTAAAGATTAAATCTTGTGTATATACAAATTATAAATAATTAACAAAACAAAACAATAATTTGTGATCAAAAGTATTTAAAAAAAAAAAAAAAATGTTAATTTAAAATAGTCAAAACTGGAAAATATTTTTTTTGACACTAAAAAATTTACACAAAAAAAACAACGATAATAATGTTCAACTTATTGAAATAAAAAAATATGTGATTTAAGAAACATTTTACAAAGTCAGAATTATATTAACACAACAAGAATATAATAGGAAAACTCCAACATGAAAACTAACGACGTAAACTAACTTTGTAAAGGCTACGTTAAAACACGAAACCAGCATTGAGGGCGTCATAATAAACAGGGCTTTGCGGGAACAAAAGACAAGTTTCGCAACCAAGCATCAAATTCACGAATCAACGTAGACAATTTTTAACAAACCATAATAGAACGTAGAGGGCGAAGCCTGTACCGTACGAATTGCGGAATTGCAAACGAAAAATGGATCCCGTTGTGGCAATAGGTATTCTGTGGAATTTGCAGAACGTACAGAACTCTGCTGAACTCTGCAGACATGAAGGCAATAAAAAAACAAGCAGTAACCGTTTGTACTTTATCCGGTCAGCAACAGCGAGCTGATGCATGAGACTGCAAAATCGGGGTGATATGGGTTCTAGAAGATGTAAGGGTCACATTTCGAGCGGCAGAATTTTAAAGTCTTTGTAGGCAAGCAAGTTGTTTACGGGGTAGCTGATACAACAGGGAATTACAAAAATCCAACCGAGATGAAATGAGGGCGTGAACAAGTTTCTCTGTTGCTGAACCTAGGGCCTTTTCGAAACCGTTGCTTTGTCTTTGGCTTTGGCTTCGTCTCCGAAAAGGCCCATAGAATGTAGCATCCTATTCGGAGGCGAAGCCAAAGCCAAAGACGAAGCAACGGTTTCGAGAAGGCCCATAGTCGTCGACCTGGACCTAATAATATATCAGAAATAGTCAGGATTGTTTGGTCTGGGAACCAGACTCCGTCAGCCATGTGAGGACGTCTTCCTCTTAGCGTACACAGCCTCCGCGATGAACAAGGGAATGAACAACAAGATGACTCCGCCGAACAACAAGAAGGAAATGCTGAAACTTCCAGTCCACTCATAAATCCAACCTGAAAGTGAAAACCAAATTCAGTTTAATATAAAAACACGTAAGCTGCTGTAATTTTGTAGACGGAAAACTAGTCTGGTTTCCTGCTATTACGATTTCTATATGCCTAGATTTCTAAATCCGGTAGCCGCCGGCGTAGCTATTTTAAGATGATGCGAATGATGCAACAAATCTACATTATAGCGGCTTTTCCAAAAAAGGCACAACGCCTGAACAACTCTTTTTGGAGTGGTTTTTATGAAATTCACTGTTGAGTGAACTATCTTTTTTTATTTAGGGAGTATATTTAGGGAATCTATATCGATGGGCTTTAATTTGTTAACGTTATTACCTAACAACCTCTCAACTCTCGGAAACACTCGAACATCGCGAACGTTAAAGGTGCAGAGAAATCAAATTTTCAAAAAAACGGAGATTAGTATATTATTAATGATAAATACGTACAAAATAAAAAGCTTTTTGTGTTTTTTGAGTTTATGTAATTATTTTAGACTTGGAAAGGAAAAAACCAAACCACGTTGCCCCACCCCCAAAAATTCCACTTACAGACTGTCCGCCCTAAGTTTAGACGTGACGTCATCTCCAGAACAAAAGCTAAGAAGCCAAGCTGGCAAGCTAGCTTCTTATGCCACGCGCGCTATGTACATGTACATTATGGCCCTGTCACACCAGAACATTTTAGGCCAACGCGTGAGTAGCGTGTTGTAATTTTGGCAACACGCTGGCAAACGCTGACCAACGCTAGGCCAGCGTTAGCAACACGATGAGCGCGTTACTCACACGCTGGGGCACGCTGTCATACGCTGAGGAATTTTTTTCTCAAAATAGCTACAATTTCCAGCGTTTGCCAGCGTGTGAATGCACACGCTGGCGGCGCGTTTTAGATTCGTTACTCACGCGTCGAACACGCTAGGCGATCGTTATCAACCCGCTATTCACACGCCGGCGTACGCCGGCGTACGCTTGCGACACGCTGGTTATGGCCCTGCCACACCAGGACGTTTTAGGCCAATGCATGAGTAGCGCGTTGAAAATAGTTGATACGCTGGCAATTGCTGAACTTTCACAGAAAAAGTCAAGTGGAACCGTGATTTCAGCGTGTTCATACAGGTTGATAACGGGTTAAAGGCGTATGCCGGCGCGTAAGTAGCGTGTGAGGAACGCGCTCAGCGTGTAATGAACGCATCACTGATTTATATAAAAAATACGACAGCGGGTCGCCAGCGTGAGAGTAGTGGGTTGGTAACGATCGTCTAGCGCGTTCGACGCGTAAGTAACGGCCTTCTTGCGCGCCGCTAGCGTGTGCAGTCACACGCTGGCAAACGCTCAATTTTTTTAGGTATGTTGAAAAACGTATTTTTGTCTCAGCGTGAGACAGCGTGTTCCAGCGTGTGGGTAACGCGCTCAGCGCGTTGCGAACGCTGGCCTAGCGTTGGTCAGCGTTTACTCGCGTGTTGCCGAAATTTCAACACGTTGGCCTAAAACGTTCTGGTGTGACAGGGCCATTACTGTAGTAGCGCGTCATCTTTTTGTACAACTAATCATGTGTTCGTTGCCGTACGCTGGCGCGCGTTGGACCGCGCTACTCACGCGCTGGGCAGTCGTTCATCAGTCGTCGAGCGCGTTACTAACGCGTTATTCACGCGCTGGCGAACGCTATGAACCCGTTATTAACGCGTTATGGACACGCTGAAATCACGGTTCAACTTGACTTTTTCTGTGGAAGTTCAGCGTTTGCCAGCATATCAACTATTTTTAACGCGCTACTCACGCGTTGGCCTAAAACGTTCTAGTGTGACAGGGCCATTAGTTTTGTATACACACACGCGCGCGCTGAACTAGATCATGGCAGACACGGTAGAACTAGAAGAAGTTAATTCAGGATTCTCGTTTTGAGGAAACCTCTGAAGGCTAAATCCTGCTTTTGTTGTATTGCTGCAACCAGCAACAATACAACGTTCCGGCATTACGGAATATTTAGGACACTCTTGATTTAGTTGTTTCGTTTTTTCGTTGTTGTGTCTGCAGTACGTACCCCAGCGCTAGATTAGCATGCACGCGCCCGGCCGGCCGTTCTGGACCTGACGTATTGAGTCACGTGACACATTACATCATCATTTCGCAAATTTTCAGAGTCAAAAGTGGGGGGCACATAAAAGAGCACTAAAATGACGTGAATTTTTAATACAATGGATATTTGGTAAAAACGGTTTATGGTAAAGTTATATTTAGACATACATCGATTTAATTAGGCCTAAAGTATGTTTGATTTCTCTGAATCTTTAACGATAATACCCGACCGTCAATAACTTCGTATTTAGAAAACTTCGGACATCTTCGGAAAAAGGCAACATTTCTCTCCCTTTTGGGCCTATAAACGGCTGCCGCGTGGTCCAGGGCCTGATGAACGGGGTAATAATCGCAAAGCGCTTTGACATCGTTAATACGATGGAAAGCGATAAGCACAATGGTGATTATGGTTATAAAAGAGTCATGGAAGTGTCGCACATATTGGAGCCGGAATAGAGTCGAATTTTACCCTGAATATTGCCAGGCCAAACCGAACCACGACTCCTAACCCTATATATACCCACAAACCTTAACCCTAACTCTGACTATGAAGGTTTTCGATTATCTATCCTATTTAGAGTGTAAACGAAGAAGTTCGCACCTGCTGCTAATCCACCGAGTGCTGCAGCGATCCCACGAAAAATCCTTGCCAGCACAGGATACTGATATACCGGTCGTCGGTCGAGATAAACCGCAACATGACATCCACAGCTTGGAACATAAAGGCAAAGCCAACACCAATAAGTCCAGTCAAAGGCAACTGTCCGATAAACGGTTTCATAAAGGCGTCTAGAAAAAACGATGCAGACGCTATGCTCGCCCCGACACACCCCCAGAATGTCATGTTTGGCTTCACGCCTACCAGCTGGAAGAGAGGCGCCACAAGCTTGCCGATGATGTTACCAAACCCGTAGGCAGTGGGAAGAAAGGACGACTGGGTCTCGCTCAGACCCTGAAACTGCCCGTGCGATACGACGTACACCACCCACGCGCTGTATGCAAAAGTGCACGTTAACCTTCCGGAAACAATCAAGATGAATCTGACATCTTTTAGCAACGCCAGATCGAATGCCTGGGTAAGACCCTGGCAACACTCACCAAGCCTTCGTTTACAAAGACCCGAGTGGCTTTTTTCATCGGAGGTACTCGGTTTGTCATGACTGCAAGCCGTCTCTTCTTCCCTTGTATCGATTCCTTCCTCGTCGGTTACCGACACCTTTTGGTACTGATCACCGTCTGGTGGGGACAAAGATGGATCCCGTCGCACTAGCATAGCACACGCCACTAGATGAAATGAGACACCTCCAAGTAGAAGCAAGGCCCCTCTCCAACCATAGGTGTCCAGTAGTACCTGTGTAACTGGCCCGTAGACCATCACACCCAGAGGAAAACCCATCGTTGCTATTCCAACAGCTAACGGATAGTTCTCTTTAAAGTACGAGGCCATTACGGCATAGCTGAGGACGAAACCGAACGCCGACCCGATACCTGCAAAACAATAAAGCCAGAAAGTAAAACAGGTCAGACGGCGAGCTTCCAGAATTCTTGCTGGCCAGCTAAAATACATTTCATAATGTCTATGTTCTGCAAAGCTCAGTGAACAAAATAATAAAATCTTTAAATTTAAGGTTTAATAACGTGTTGGACCACTTTCTCATTCGATTACACAAAAGTAGCCGGTTTAGCTTATGGAGCGTCGGACTGAGGATCGCAAGGTCTGCGGTTCAAGTCGGCTCCCAATCACCCAGCGTGGAGTGACTTGGAGTTGAAGACAGGTGCGACGCTCTGCTCAACAATTGATCTCCCTGGTGGAGCGCTTTGGAATGAAAAGGCGATAGACTCCCTCGTTGTATAGCTGATACCGACAACAGGCCTCCACCAAATTACCTTACCTTACCTACACAACATCTTTTTCTTAATTTCGTTGATAAACCTTGCAGTGGTACAGCAATTTTAGACCGTCAATTACCGTTGTACGCAAACCTAGCCAATCAGGACTTGTGAGTGTTCATAAGGTCAGCGGTGCTTGCGTCCCATCCAATGAACTATCGGGACTGTACCTTAGCTTATTGTTATTCATAATATAAGGCCTGACATAGTTAGTTGGGTCCAAAACATAAGTTCCGTGACCATTCTCTGGCTAGGATGGTTTGACGATGGATTTGACTTCTATGGACCATTTATAAAGAAATTAGCCCCCCGGTCCCTCCCAAAAATCCCGGCATTTTTCGCTAGAGGGCCAAATCCAAGATGGCCGCCGGCGCCATCTTGGAAAATTAACTTTTGAACCAGAGCACCTATAATCATGTCTGAAAACACTTTTTTTTCGGGTAAGTGGATCCTGAGGATTCCGATTCCGACATCGGTTTGACAATATGACATCAATTTGACCCAGAAATCTAAGATGGCCGCCATCTGATAGAGGAAAAACATATTGTTGAAAGGGAACACCTAGCAACATGAATGAACACATTTTTTTCGGTTAAATCGTTGCGCTGATGCAATTTATGAAGGTCCTGGTCAGGAGTGAGCACCTAATGGCATAGGGCCATATCGGCTGGATTTTTATGTGGGTACAAACGTATTTAGCACAATGAAGGTCTGATTTAATTTAACAATGCACATTTTCTTTTCAGTTTGTGTCTTCGCTGAATACACCAATCAGCGTCACTACATAATCGTATAGTGTTGGCACCAGATTAGTTTCTCTTGGTATAGTTTTGTATCACAAGCTTGATACTTCTTTATGTTATTATTTCCAGGTGATGCTGTGGTTTCAGTAGTTGTGTTGTGAATTGAGAAATATCAGTTACAATCTCCCTGGTAATATTGGGTAAATGTGGTAATATCGGGTGACCTCAATGTACATGTTGACCCCAAGTGGGCGTGATAAACCTTGGTTAAACACATTTTTTCACTTTTTCTACATGAACGTTTATTTTGCGTAATAGCGATACGTTTCGGGTGTTTTCGTATAGATAATTGTGTAATATTTATTTACTCCAAGTCTCAAAGAAACAAATTTGCCAAAAAGCCAACACACAAATAAATTTAAAAAAAATAATTGCAAACTGTGATTACAGACGGCGGTGATATTAAGCACATATATAGCGTTTACTACACGCTAAGATTGTAGGAGTGGCAAGGTCAGAAGAGTCATTGATGTTTGTATGTGTATACATTGTAGTATTGTTCTGGTAGTATTATTAACCAATATTGGGTAAATGGGGTAAATGGGGTAAATGGGATAATATCGGGTGGTAATAACGTGCAATGCCAGAAATATCAGTAACATTCTCCCTGGTAATATCGGGTAATATCGGGTAATATCGGGTAATATCGGGTAATATCGGGTAATATCGGGTAATATCGGGTGGTAATAACAATGCAATGCCAAAAATAACGGTTACATTCTCTCTGGTAAATATGGGGAAAGGGGGAAAGGGGGAAATATCGGGTGGTAATAACAATGCAATGTTGGAAATAGCGGTTACATTTTCTCTGGTAATATTGGGTAAATGGGATATTATCGGGTGTTATTAACGAAAATGCCGGAAATATCGGCAACATTCTCCCTGGTAACAGTGGATAAATGGAGTAATATCGGGTGGTAATAACAGGGAAATGTTGGTATACTATTTCCCCGTTGTTACCCAGTAATAACTAGCGTTACAACCCGGGCAATATTGGTATGTTACCCAGTAATAACTAGCGTTATTACTCGATAACTAGCGTTATTACTCGTTACAACCTGGGTAATATCGGGTAAAATGCCCAGTGGGTAGTGCGCCACCCCTCCCTGAAGCACCATCCCTCACCAATCGGACATGGTTGTGAGCTGGTGGGTGGTCGCTGTCGCCCTGTCCGCCACACGCGACCTGCTCTCCCGACGCATCTACCTCCATCAGGACCAGCTGAAGAGAGCGAAGAAGATGAGCACGATTGGGATGATGAGGAGGGAGATAATGATGTACAGAGGAGGGAGGATTCATCTGAATCTAATGATTCAGAATCTAGTGAGCCAGAATGCTCTGATTTAGACTGATCACATCTCTCAATGTTATATTGATTAACCTGTTACGATGTTGAAACAATGTGTAGCATAAGACAAAAGCATAATTGGTGACTAATCCTAAATGGGTTTTAATTGCGTTGCACTGTGATGTCATTTGTCTTCTCTACAAAAAAACTCCAAAAGAACAAATGATTTTGTATTGACATGCTTTTTATGGTTTCATCTGATAACTACATGTGTTTAAGTTACAGCTACCGTATAACAAGGAGCTTATTTTAAAGGATAATTAGTTCTCTTGTCATTCATTTAGCTGCAACAGATTTTATAGAGGTAGTTTGTTTTAATACTAACGAGTAATATTAAATAGTAAAGCAGTACCAAAATTAATGGGTTTGTCATTAACAGTTTTTGACCGAACTTAATTATGAATTTACCACCCCGCCTCATAATCACAAATTGCCATCACTAAGCCTAGCATGTTTATTAGGCATGGACTCATAAGTAAAATAGCTATAATTGTTCCTTCCTTATGTACTGTATGAATGGAAAACCCCACATCTTCATTTACCGTTTAAACGTTATGTTTTTGCTCTATCTTATGGCAGCCATCTTAAATTTCTGGGTCAAAATGATTTCACAGCATCAAACCGATGTCTGAATCGGAATCCTCGTGGTCGACTTACCCGAAAAAGTGTTTTTAGACATGATTGTATGTGCTCTAGTTCGAAAGTAATTTTTTCAAGATGGCACCGGCGGCCATCTTGGATTTGGCCCTCTAACGAAAAATGCCGGGATTTTTGGGAGGGACCGGGGGGCTAATTCCCTTATAAATGGTGCATAGAAGTCAAATCCATCGTCAAACCATACTAGCCAGAGAATTGTCACGAAACTTATGTTTTGAACCCAACTAGATAATAATAATAATAATAATAATATGGATTTATAATGCGCACTTCTCCAGAAAACCGATCAAGGCGCCTACACAAAAAGAAAACAATATACAATAGAAAATGAAAAATAAACATAACTTAAATAAAACCCAATGAAAGTCTAAGTGAACAAGTGTATTTTTAGTTCACTCTTGAAGTTGTTGAGTGATGTTGTTTTGCGAAGTGAGACAGGGAGCTTATTCCATAGGACAGGAGCAGCTTTGGCGAAAGCACGGTCTCCGTAACGAATTGTTCTAGACCTTGGTTCTACCAGCAAGTGAGATCCAGCAGACCGTATAGCACGACTACAGTACATGATTATTACAACATTAGCATACGCCCTCCTCCCGCCAGATGTGTACAATGGCGTTTGCAATGACAAGCTACAATGGGATACGTTACATGCCGGAAATTTCAATGGTACATTGTATTTTCAACATGTGGGTTGTCAGAATCAAACCATTTAAAATGCAGGGAACACGAACGCCTGCTAGTTACTTAAGCCAAGTACTAATAACCAAGCACTAGAGGTGTTTCTCAATGGTGCCCCTTGTACTTCAGTTATTACAGTCAGTGTGTTAACATTGAACCGTAAAATAGGAAGCCTTGGGCAATATTTTCGGACATATTAAATATTTCTGCATATTAAACAATAATGTATACATTTTCCGTGTTATGTTTTACAATAGAGTTGCGTTTGAGCCAACAAATCTACAAATAAAAATAGGTGTTTAATGTAGAATTGGGGCAACTTTGGCCACCAAACTATTATGAATAAAGCTAAAATATCGATTTGATCTCTCAAACACCCCAGAATTTCCTGAAAAGATGCTAAAATATTATTGACGATTGTCCTCTATAAACACAACGAGTTGAATAAGTTTCCGGAAGCGTATTGTAAGTTTTATACTCATTGAAAGAAATTCAGGGTTGGGGCAACTTTGGTCAGATCGAATGGGGGAAAACATTTATAAAATATCGCATAAAATCTATTTCCAATAACCCCCCCCCCCCCCCCCCCCCCACCCACCCCCAAATGTCCCAAAATACAAATAAAACCATCAACAAAAAATAATTATTGGCATGTAGTGGCCAAAGTTACCCAGCATTACAACGTTGCCCCATTTTACGATATGTTTGGGGGTGGGGTGCACGTTTTGGGGTTTTAATATACTGAGATTTAATATATCCCTTTTCTCTCTCTCGGGGTGGAAATGAAATGCACCAGTTAAGGCATCCGCGTTTTGGTACGTCTGACGGTAATACAAAAAGGGTGTTTGCGTGGACGGCACAACATAATCATCAGGGACAAACATCCCTTCTGGAAGCTTGGTTTATATACTCTATACCTGGTGTAAGAAATTACCAGGCCTATGTGTTCCCTGCATTTAAAGTGGCTTGATCCTCGCAATTACAACCGGCATGTTGAAAATACACCATTGAACTTCCCACAATGTACAGTATATTTATACGTATCCCATTGTACTGTAACGCCCGTGCCGGTTGGGCGGTAGAGGGCGCTGGAGCGATTCCACGGTGGTGGGATCGCCCCGGAAACCCGCCTTGGATTGCGCAAGCGCCGAACTGGTTCTGACCAGTTCTAGGGGCCGCGTGATTGTGTGAGCCTGAAGTCCATGTTTGGTAGGCGAGAGTCCACAATAAACGGCAGAGAACCACAGGAAATAGAGGAACACTTGTGTCAGGAGTCCTTCTTGTGTGTGTAGTCGACCCCAGAGAAATCTTCGTTACATTGGTGGCAGCGGTGGGATACAGAAGGACGGGAAAAGACCAGGTGAAGTGTTCAGGTTTTCAGGAAACCACGATAACACGGCAGCCAACTCGCCCCACGGCGAGAGGGCAGGCCGGGGCGTGGGCCCGGGGAGCGGGGACCAGTCCGGGAGGCTTTCAGGCACTCCGTGCATGACGCCAGGGGAACTCTAGGGAGGTTATGGGGACTTGGGAGTCTGGGGTTTCCTGGGGGAGGAGTTGGAGAAGGATAGCGGGGAATTTCGGGACATGCGCCAATGGCTGGGGGCTTCAGTGCGTCCACTCCGATTTGGAGAGAGGGCGCCCTTCTCCATATTTGTCCGGGTCCGCTACCAGGTCTGTCGGGGGGCCGCCCCATGCTGTAGACGGCGGCGCAGCAGACGGATGGTTCCTCGCGGAACAATCCAAAGCTGTGCCCGTGGATGCAGTGGGGGGCGGGGCCTCGTCGAGACATTCTCTGGATCTTCTGCAGGAATGAAACCGAGTCGGGGGGGCCCGGCCCATGCTGTAGACGGCGGCGCGGCAGACGGCTCGCAACACTCGGAGCGAGCCCGAGCCGTGCCCGTCGGCGCAGCGGGGGCGGGGCCTCGCCGGGACGCCCACGCTCTCTAAGCCAGTCGCAAGAATCAGTCGCAGTCGCAAGAATCAGTCGCAGTCGCAAGAATCAGTCGCAGTCGCAAGAGGCAGTCACAGTCGCGGCCACAGGAGCCAGTCGCAGTCGGAGGAGCCAGTCGCAGTTGCAGGAGCCAAGCGCAGTCGCAATCGCAGTCGCAAGAGCCAGTCGCAGTCGCAGGCACCAGATACAGGAGCCAGTCGCAGTCGCAGGAGCCAGTCGCTGTCGCGGGAGCCAGCCGCAGATGCAGTCGCAGGAACCACAGTCGCAGTCGCAAGAGCCAGCCGCAGTCGAAGGCACCAGTCGCAGTCAGAGCAGCCAGTCGCAGTCACAGTCGCAGTCAAGTTTAACATTTAGAGGGGTGTGCCGGGGCCAGGGGTGTGCCGGGGCCAGGGGTGTGTCCTGGGGCCAGGGGCTTACCCCAAATTGTTGTAATGAAAATTGTTGTAATGAAAATTGTTGTAATGTAAATTGTTGTAATGTAAATTGTTGGAATGTAAATTGTTGTGTAATGTTGGCGTTATGCGTTTTCCAGGGCGGTTGGCCGGGGTGCGGCAGCAGCGCCCATGGTCTTGTTTGGGGGCAAACAAGGTCTTCGTGGGGGGCTGTGTAACGCCCGTGCCGGTTGGGCGGTAGAGGGCGCTGGAGCGATTCCACGGTGGTGGGATCGCCCCGGAAACCCGCCTTGGATTGCGCAAGCGCCGAACTGGTTCTGACCAGTTCTAGGGGCCGCGTGATTGTGTGAGCCTGAAGTCCATGTTTGGTAGGCGAGAGTCCACAATAAACGGCAGAGAACCACAGGAAATAGAGGAACACTTGTGTCAGGAGTCCTTCTTGTGTGTGTAGTCGACCCCAGAGAAATCTTCGTTACAGTACCTTGTAACAATAATAAGCAGGCCGGGTGTCATTGTTTGCGCCATTGTACACATCTGGTGTGTATATACTAATAATTATAATAATCATTTAGATCACATGCCAGGCCTTATTGCGAGTAACAACAAGCTAAGGTACAGTCCCGATAGTTAATTGGATTGAACGCAAGCACTGCTGACCTCCGAGTGAATAGTCACAAGTGCACGGTACCTGACGGTCTAAAACGCAAGAACTCTACTGGGAATGTACGGTAGAATTACACGAAGGAATATTGCAGTAAAGTTACCGCGAGGCCGCGAAATAAAAAGTTCGATGGGAATAAGGCTATATTCTCAATTACCTGCTAGTCCAATGAGAAAAACTGACAAGACGAGGCTCGAGGGTGATATCGATGATAAGATCAGACCCAAAGTGTACAGAAGTCCACCTACGATCATCAGTCGACGGGTGCCAAATACACGAGCGAGGGCGCCTACCAAAGGTCCTAGGGGAGAAAATGAGGGGAAAAGCACAATACTTGCTTTTATAAGAAGTTGGTTTGGAATTTGGTTTACAAAAATGGCGCTGGAGTTCTTGATATAGTGGCAATAATGAGGTTGCGTTTGAGTCACCCTGTATATTGTGCAAATTAAACTAGCAGTTTAATTTGCTTTAGCCAGAAAGTATAGATATCTTACCGAGACTGCTTTGCGCCATGACATGCAAACTCAAAATCCAGCCGACAAGCCACAGGTCGCTGTCGAGGTCGTTCGCCGACGGAATGAGCAGGACACCCAGCGCTTTTACCTGACCGACGACGACAAACGAGTTAAGGAACACCACTGCCACCATGACCCAGCCCCACTTGTCGTGGTCGTAATCCACGGGCTGAACGCCAGTCGGTGTCATTTCTGGAAGCTATATTGGCTGACTGATGAAACGCAACTTCTTTATCCCGTGTTTACGAACACGTGCCGCGAGCAGGAACGGGGTAGTTTAGTTTTAATAGCGATATGCACTTGGACGCGGCTCGCGGCTGTTCTTGATCGTTATACATGGAAGGTTGACTATGGTACGGTCTGACTGTTCCTAACAATGCCTGCACTTACTAGTCACGGGGTTATGGTGCAAGCTGTCATAAAGAAAACCACTTCGTTCTGCCTAGCCTATAGCGATAGCCACGAGGTTGCACCCAAAAGTTCTAAATCTTACGACACGCCGTAGGACATGTCATAGTGTATAATTATAACTGTATTGGGAGTTGGGACCGAAGCTATAAGCCTACGTAAAATCCAGGGGCCGGTTGTGCATCAACGGTCTTAAGTGCTGTACTAAAGTTACGAACGAAAATGGGTTGCACCAGCGATGTCATACGACGTGTATTAGCTTCCTTGACGTACGCATTCGGACTTACGTGTGGTGTAAGACAACTTTCGCGCAACCCGTAAGAAATTACGACAACTGTTGCACCATCACAACGTATGCATTAGTAGGACATGGATTTACGACATGAAATTACGTCTAGTGGGGAGGTGACTTAAATAGTTAGGGTAGTCATTCGCGGCAATATGTTCGGGTTAAAGTACAGTGTCATTTATAATTATAAATATTAATAACCATACTTCTGCATGTTTTAACACCATTCGGTTGTAAATTAGACGAGTTTTCGTAAAACACGAAAATCGTGTTAAAAACGATTAGGCAATAAGTTATTAAAAAATCTTTCCGAAAATCAGTAGCTGATGGAAAAGAACAACCAGACAGCGATTTTAAAAGACGTTTGGAGACTGCACATGAGGTTAACTATTTAGATTTTGTTCAAATGCTCCAATTGTTTCTACAGAAAAATTCAAAATTATGTAAAGGTACTTACCTGCCATATAATTGGAATTATATAAGTCATCAGGAGGAGAGAATCACGCTGTATTATGTCCCTTGTAATACGGTTAACTCCACCCTTCGAAGAAAATAGAATATTCCTTCATTGTTAAAATGCAAATAAGCAGGTCCCGTATACCTGTATATAACCGCCCTGTGCTCATTCAAGTGTGTCTCGTTTAAAGTTGTTATTTAGTTGGCGATGGCGTATGGAGAATCGCAGGGGAAGGGAGAGATAAAATCACACAGGGAGGGAGCGTGATTCTCTCCTCCTGATGACTTATATAATTCCAATTATATGGCAGGTAAGTACCTTTACATAATTTTGAATTAAGTTGACGGAAATGACGTAAAACTATGCACACATCCCAAGTTGATGTGTATCTAGGTTTTGGCGTGCGTAAGTTGAAAACTCCCTTGAAGAATCTAGTCATGATCGGATGTTTCCCTACGGCAATGCCGTCAATCGGTTGGTGCGCTGATGATATAGCAGAACGGTAAACATTTAAAGTTCGATACTGCAGACCTTTGTCGAGCAGGTGATGCAAGAACTCTAAAATTTCTAGAGATGATTGAACCGGATCGATCTTCCTTGGAACACACCAGCGATGCCATCGTTGCCAGGATGATTCAAATTGCCTATTAGTTCCTTTTCGCCATGATTGGATAATAACATCTGAAACTTTGCCCGAGATTCCAGTTGCAGACAGGGATCTCCTGATAGTAGCCACGCGGCTAGACGCAGCCTGTTTCCCAGTGGGTGTGTCTGACCGTTGTGACAGAGACGTAGGAGATCGTGGCGTTGGGGGAGAGCGACTGGTCGCCTGATCGCAAATTCCAGTAGACAGGGAAACCAAGGTTGAGCCGACCAAACCGGAGCTATCAGTAGAGCGGTTGCCTTGTCCTGGTGAATCTTCTGCAGACAACGCGACAGAAGTGCGAAAGGCGGGAATATGTAGCCTCTCAGGTTGGTCCAACTGACTGTGAACGCGTCTACGTGCCAGGCATTGGGATCTGGTTGCCATGCGGCATACACTGGTAGTTGCGTGTTGAGACGAGATGCGAACAGATCCACTTGTGGGGAGAATGACATCTTGCGAATTATCTCCTTGAATAGTTGTGGCAGAAGTTGCCACTCTGTCCGGTCGTTGAACGTCCGGGACATTGAATCTGCATCGACGTTGAGGGATCCTGGGAGAAATTCGGTGGAAAGATGAATGTTTCTTTTCAAGCACCATGTCCAAATTTGTACTGCAAGTTGGGACAGTTTCGGCGACCGAGTGCCTCCTTTGTGCAGAAGGTATGCCAAAGCTGTTGTGCTGTCCATCTGAAGCCTGACATGAACGTTGGAACTGTTGACCAGCGACTGAAGGCCTAACTTTGCTGCGAGGAGTTCTAAATAGTTGATGTGGTGTTCGGATTCCTCCGGAGTCCAACGACCCCCAGTGTGTGTCTGACCCACGCATGCTCCCCATCTAAGGAGTGAAGCATCTGTCTGTAAAATTAGGTCGGGATCGGAGGTCAGAATCGATTTCCCGTTCCACGTTTGGAGGCAAGAGACCCAAGTGAGCAACTCCTCTCGGGCACCCTGTGAGATTGTAAGGGTTGTCTCGTACGAGTTTTCCAGACGCAGAGCTTTGATCTCGTCTTGTTGAAGATGCCGATAAAACAGAGGAGCTGGCAGCACTGCCAAGATAGTGGATGACATCTTCCCTATCAAGCTGGCTAGTTCGCGAACTGTGACTGATGGTGCGTGCAGGACGGAAAGGCAGTTCTGTGTTATATGAGTCACCTTCTGTGCTGGCAGCGATAGAGACATGCTTGGCGTGTCTATAGTGAAGCCCAGGTACACAAGGTTTTGCGAAGAAGTTAGGATGGATTTCTCCCGATTTATAAGGAAACCGAGCTCCTGTAGAAGGTTCAAACACGTGTTCAAGTGTTCTTGGCATTCTTTGGGAGACTTTCCCATGATCAGAATATCGTCCAGATAGAAAACACACCGGATGCCTAACTGGCGAAGATAAGACGCTACAGGTTTGAGCACCTTGGTAAAAGTTCGAGGGGCACTCGAAAGTCCGAAGGGCAGGCAAACGAACTGGTAAAGTTGGTCCAGCCATTGAAAACAGAGGTACTGTTGATGGTCGCTGTGTATGGGAAGTGTGAGGTATGCGTCCTGGAGATCTATTGAGCTCAGAAAATCCCCTTTGTGAAGCAGATTCTTCACACACGACACTCCCTCCATCTTGAAGTGTTCGTATGCAACAAACTTGTTGAGTGGTCTTAGATTTATGACAGGCCGAAGCTTTCCTGATTTCTTCGGAACCAGAAACAAACTTGAAATGAACTGGCCCTCCTTGGGCCGCACTGGGCAAATTGCCCCTTTTGTAACTAAAGTCTTCACTTCTTGTGAAAAAAATTCCCTCTGGGCATTTGTATGTACATGTACATGGGTGAACGGCAAACAACACTGGAATGGAGGTTTCAAAAAAGGAATTCGGTAGCCCTCTACTGTTTGTAGAACCCACCTGTCCTTTGTCAGGATTCGTCACCGGGGAAGGAAAAACTGAAGTCGCCCCGCTGAAGGAGTCGCATTTACTTTTTTGGAGTACTGCCAGTCGATGTACGGTCTGCTGATCTGGAGCTGGCATGTCTCCGGAAATTGTTGTTCCAGCCTTGCTGACGGTTACTCTGTCGAGGAAAACGGTCTCTGGAACGAAAAGAACGATTAAAACGCCCTCGTCGAGACATCGCTGCCATGTAGGGCGACCATCGGTTGCCCTTAGATGAGGTCGAAAGACCTCTTGTCACTTTGGAGGCAAGCTTATTAGCTTTTTCAACTTCTTCGATGTCCTTGATGACTGTGCTTCCGAACAGCAGATCGATAGTTGGCGAATTTTTCTTTACCGACTCGAAGCGTTTATCTAGTAGCTCGTCGAACGCCCGCTGGCGATTAAGTGCTACGACCTGACTAGCTGAGCCTAGAAGAATGAGCGTTGAGGTAATATGGTCCAACACCATCGATTTATCCACCTCCTCTGGACTGGACGGATCGGCCAATGCGTCAAAAAGTTGAACAAGTGGTATTGCCGAACGCAACACGTGATTATGGGCCTCTTTAAGGCGGTCGTCTTGAGTGACTAAAGATGACTTTATCTCTTTAAAAGCAGACTTCACCTGAGGCGGCAACTCTGGTGCACGAAACAGGGGTTCCTGTGTTGCGGGAACAAGATGAGGTTGTAGTTCCTCCTTAGCGTCTTCGTACGATAATTTGTTTGTACGAATATCTTTCCACCAAGATACTACTTTATCAGACAGCGCTGAGCCAGACTCCTTGACATGAGAATTGCGGAAAATACCACCGTCTGAAGAAATCACGGATGGTACGTCATCGGCCACGGATTCGTCGGCGACTTCGCTACGCCCCTGGCTATTCACATTCCCGAGCTGAGGGTTCACGAAGACAGGCACTTGTGCCTGGCTTTGTTGTGCAGCCAGGTGTGGTGCCCATTGTTGACCCATGAATAGTGGGTTGTAGACAAAAGGCTGCTGTGGAAAATGGCGTCCATCCCACGGCGAATTGAGCATGAAGCCGGGCATGGGTGATGCCGACGGCATGTGCTGACCAACCCTTGGTGAGGTGTGGCCCGTGCCGCGAAAAGCGGAATGCTGTACTCGACGAGGGAGAGCCGGGGAAACCGGCTCTGTCGTCAAAGTATAGGGAATTGGGCATGGTGACCCTGGTTCCCGCTCGCTTCTATCGGGGGGTCCGACCCATGGTGAGGTCGGGCCCAGCGAGCTCTCCGTAACTACAGTCTCGGTAGACGGCGGAGGAGCGCCCCTGGGCGCTGGAATTGTTCTTCTGGTAGCCGATTTCTTGGAAGACATGGCGACGAAGAAACGTTAAATCCACGGTAAGTATATAATCCACTGTAGATATATCCACGTCGTGAAGAAGTAAGGGTAAAACGAACTAAGTTAACCGAACCACAAAAAACAAAGACACACTTGAATGAGCACGGGGCGGTTATATACAGGTAGGCCTATACGGGACCTGCTTATTTGCATTTTAACAATGAAGGAATATTCCATTTTCTTCGAAGGGTGGAGTTAACCGTATTACAAGGGACATAATACAGCGTGAGTCTTGACGACTGTGACGATATATAATTATATGAAGCGCGATATGTGGCAGAGAAACCCACCCCCCCCCCCTCTTTTGTGTTGACCATTGTGTTCCCGGAATCTCAGGAATTCCTTTTATGTTTCAAGGGGGATGGGTTAGGTAACAATAGTGTTGAGTGCGTATAAAGTATAGGGATAAGAGAGGGTTACCCCTCTGCCACACATCGTGCTGGGTATAAGAAAAATACAACGATTATAGCAGGGTCGAAAGTAGGGTCGAACAAAGTGAAATTGTTCAATCTACAACTCGGAATTGTTTTAATCGACACGGAACACGCACTAGACGAGTAAAAAAAAGTGACCGAATTTGAAGGGAACAAAAATATTTGGCTCACTCCAATATAGATATATATGTGTATATATATTTTTACGGGGATATAAGGTACATTTTATTGAGTTGCAAAACACGAGATACAAACATCGCCATTAATATTTCGGGGGAAAAGTGTTCACTTGTTCCCAATTCTAAATACAAAAACCGACAATGCAAATAAGGTTTTTAGTCTTAATTTCAATTATTAAATTCAAATTGTATTTTAATTCAACAGCTTCCAATAGTATTTCATGCACATGCATAACTTCTGGTAGCTAGATCAATTTTGGTAATTCTTGTTTCCAAATGAGTGATTGGTGTATCAAATTTAATTGCTTTTTATGGAATATTTAATTTAATTGATTGAACATATTCTGCTGTGTACAGTTGCTGTTTAATTTCGGGATTGTGACCTGCGTCGGTCCCAATACAGTTATATCTATACACTAGTACATGTCCTACGGCGTGTCGTAAGATATGCATTTTAGGACAGGCTTTTTGGTGCAACCGCAGTTACGACATGTCTTAGGGTTGTCCTAAATTTCTTATCTTACGACAAGCATGTAGGACATGTTTGGTGCAAACGGCCTCAGGTCACTTCTGTTAAAAAGAATGTGAACAAAAACACTGAGTACAACGAGGCTACAATGTAGTAAATGCACTACCAATGGGGCTTATTGACGGCACCGCACATTCCGTATAGCGTGAACTATAGAGTATCCATTCTTTGATACACATTGTGTTCCGTTTGGTTGACGCAGTAATACAGTGTGTTTATTTACTTGATAAATAGACAGCAATTGTGTTCAATATCATTGTGTTGATAATGATGAGTTATTGTGTTGGTTGTGATGAGTAATTGTAATGGTAATGATGAGTAATTGTATTGGCAATGATGAGTTATCGTTGCTGGTAACTGAACGATGAGTTATCGTGCTGGTAATGATGAGTTTCTGTCTAACAAGCATACTGGCTAGTATTGTCGTGCAGATGTATTACCGATACTCGATAGCCTATCTGATCACCATATGCATAAATATACGTGTTTGTAACTCAATACTAAAACGCAAATTTATATACTCCAGTGATCTCGTGGCATCGCTAGGTTAGACGGAACGAAGAGGTTTTTTTTCATAAAGAAACGAAGAAATCGCACAAATTCTTGCACTATAACCCGTGAATAGTCAGTGCAGAGATTGTTAGTTTGTAATAAAAAGAGGAAGCGTCAAACCGTATGGGTCAAACTTCCCACGTACATAACGAGAACAGTCGAGCCGCGCGCACTACATATCTATATTATTAATCCTCAAGATAGGACATGGTTGGGGACTAGTATTCCCAGCACGATATGTGGCAGAGGGGTACCCCCCTCTTATCGCTATACTTTATACGCACTCCACACTAAACCTAACCCATCCCACCTTGAACCCTAAAAGGAATTCCTGAGATTCCGGGAACACAATGGTCAACACAAAAGAGGGGGGGGGGGATTCTCTGCCACATATCGTGCTTCATTATGTTGGGGACGGTTGGGGCCATCTTGTGGGCGGTTCCCCGTGTGCCGTGTCCCACGGAGGGTGGGAGGAAGCCCGTCTATTTTGCCGGGACCTACATAATTATGAAGCACGAATGTGGCAGAGAACCCCCCCCCCCCCCTCTTTTGTGTTGACCATTGTGTTCCCGGAATCTCAGGAATTCTTTTTATAGACCATGGGACGAGTGCGATTATTGTGTTCGTTCGTGATCCCCATTTTGGTACAAAATGAAAACATCGAAGTTCATTCAAGTTGTTGTTGCTAAATACAAAACTGACTGTTCATTTTTGCAAAAGTGGCACTTTTGGGGTTTTTTTGGCAAAAATATGGACCGATTTTTATTTTTATTTTAAACTTGCCGTTACTTGAACCTAGGCTTTGGCCCGTGTTTGGCTCCAGCGTTATTGCCAAAATGCATAACTGAAGCCAAAACTGAAACACAGTTTCATTTAACAAAACGGTACTCACGTGACTAAACATAAATTGTGACCAATCGGAAATACTGTGTTATGAGTCTTCGTCGGCATCCAATCAGCGCTCTCGTTACGCACAGTTTCTGACCCGGTGTACAGCAATCCAACATGGCGGCTTCTAAAGACGACGCCGAGCCTTTATTTACGTGCATTTTGCACTGTGATTCTGGAGCCAAAGGTAGGGTTTCACCTTTTTTCTATTCAAAGCTGGTCTCGCTTCCTCGAGTTTGCTGACAAATGGAAGAGTTTGAAGGGAAAATAGTCAGATATTGCGAGAGAATTTCTGGCCAAACATGACTCCGCGTTGCAGAGAGTGGATGTGTTACATGTACTTAGCATCGGCAGGCGCACCACCGAAACATGTTGGATTTCATCGATCTTGCTACGCCCGGTTTACGGACATCAATAAGATAGAGCAAGTCACAGCGGTAACAGCTGTCCAAGAGAAACGTCCAAGAGAAACGACAAAGGGAAATCTTTGAAGCCGGTAGGTGTTGCAGTAACGTTCAGGCCTATAGCCCATGATATTTGTTGTCTGTTCGACTGTTGTCGACGAAGTATAACACCTCAGTGTTTGTTTGTGGTTCCGAAAAAGATTATGTTATTATAGTTCTGTACCTCTTTCTTTTGTCATTTGTCAATGTATATGTTATGGGATGGATGTGTTGTCGGTGCTGTGCATGTTGTTGGGAGTCATACTAATAACCGACAACACGCACAGCACCGACAACACTTAAAAACATATTTGACATTGACAAAAGAGGAAGAGAACTGTAATAATACAATACAAAAAGTCAAAAGATTGTCATTCAACTCGATGTTGCAATTCATTTTTAAAAATGGATATTTTTTTCATGCGATTTTTTTTTCTATATCAAGCATGAACGTTGGCCGCGCGCTATTTTGCCTTCTGGCTGAAGTTTGACATTATGCACGAGTCTATAAGATGTGGTTGTAGCTGCTACCATAAACTCATGCATAATTTCAAGCAGCAGCCAAGTAATCCGGACACAGCCTACACAGCAACTCCGCGTGCTAATTTAATAAATAAAATTGTTGGATTCACGACAACTTGGCTACACATACATGTAGCTCGTCAAATCTCGTTTATGTCAAATTACGTGTACTTAAATTTAGCCAGCTCTGGCTAAGTACATGTATACACCTATCTTTTATCCCCTTTTTTTTCAAGGGGGGGGGGGGGTGTGTTTGAGAAAACATTAGGTGTGAGCAATTCTTTGTTTATACAAGGTTAAAAATAAGACCAAACCGGTAACAAGTCATTTCCAAATTCCATCATTGATTGTATTTTCCCTTCTTTTTTCTCTCTAGATTTAACCTTATATGCAGTTGCTAATCAGGAGACGAGCAGTGATAATGACAGACCTCCAAAGAAGACTTGTGTTTACTCAGATCCAGTGCCAGCCTACCATCTAAGCCCCAACGTTAGAAGCATGTCATACCGACGGTGATCATACCGACTATGTGCATTATCTGCCAAAAATCGCATGGGTTGTGAATGTTGTAACATTAATGTGCTCACTTCAGTGATTTTGTGATTGTTATAATTCTTAATTTTAGAGGGAAAAGCTGAGAGAATTATGCTCGAATTGGTTTTTGTGTACTAAATGACTAAATATTTAAGACAAGTCAGAAGCATTTTTCTGACACTTTTCATTTTTTTCACGCAGTTAACTTCCACTATCCCTGTTCCAATGAGGGCAACTATTTTCAAGGCTCTTTCTAATTACTGAAACATCCATGATGGAGTATGAATATCCCTCTTACTGAGAAAAGATGGTACTCAAATAGGCATTTACACAAATTTAAATGTAATTATTATTTGCAAATGGTGCATACAATTCACCATTTCTGTAATTTTAAATGTTATTACAACATTGACTTTAATCACAAACAATTCAGCTTCCCAGTAATGTTACAGGTCCAGTGTAAAATAAAACTGTAGAGTTGGGGCAGGCACTATCACTCGTGGACCACAGCAACCAAAACGTGGGTACAGGGCCACAAATTGTGAACAATTATTTGTTAATTCTCAATTTTCATGTGATTCTAATTATTTTAATGTCACTTTGCAATGTTATGTTCCATAAAAAAAGAAGTGAATACTGAAGTTTATGTACTAGTGCTGACAAGAATAAAATGACAAACAATAAATATTGTGTGGATCTTATCTTTTGATGTATTTCATTATTATGTATTTCATTACAAGCTCGCCTTGCATGAAACCCATTAAACAAAACACTGAGCTGATTGACCCGCTTCCCCAAAAAAATAGATAAACAATATTGCAGATTTAAATTGAATATAATTATAAGCCATTTTATTTATCAATCAATTATCTAATAACACACTTAAATGGACCCATCAACCCAAAGAGAGTGATTTACATTTAAACGGTGGTGTTATAGTTCATGTTTGTCGCTAGCAACTTTTTCCTGTCATGTACATGCTCTATGAGGCGAGTTGGCTTGAGTCAATACAATATTAAGTGAACAAAAGTATGGGGCGAACTGGCTTTGGGGCGAAATTGTTATGAAAACAAGGCGACAAAAACCAACTCGCCCCATGTTATTTTCGCCCCATCAAATTGTTTACGTGAAATAACTCTCCAAAGTGCCACTTTTGCAAAAATGAACACCCCAAATGTTGTTAGGTATGCCCTAAAGATCAATTTGTGAAAGTGTTATCATGTACCAAGTTGGGGATCACGAAAATGTCTTTCTGAAAGGATTTTGTGACTTCGTCCCATGGTCTATTAGGGGGATGTGTGTATAGGGTATCGGGATAAGAGGGGGGGGGGGAGGGGTACCCCTCTGCCACATATCGTGCTTTTTATGTCTTGCGGCGCTACAGCGCTTCGCAGTCGTTCAGGGTTTCGTCCTTCCTTTATAGCGGAGAACAATATATATTTTTTCCGCTTCGTAGATCGATAGGGATCGACACCCGGATCTTCCACCGTTAGTTATGATGTTAACTTGAACCGGTGACCCTTGGGGGAAATTAGTAAACGCAAACCCAAAAATTCAATTGTACCAATGACAAACCAAATCCATTTCCAAATTAATTTCTTGAGGTGTCTTACCTTCTAACAACTCAACGCAACAAACAAAGGTTTGATTGTATTTGTTTAAATATAAGTTGTTTTTTAAACGCATTCCTGTGTCCGCGTTCATGTTTGCTTACACCATGAGGCCACACACCGACCAATACAATGTTTACACACGGGAGGCGTGTTACGTAATCTTAAAAGGCTTGACCATTGCACTGTAGTGTTTGGGACATCGACAACACCAGATAACAGTTTGAAAGACAATACTTCGGCCATAGACGATGTGCCCGCCGACGTCACGTGTTTACATCTGTATTCAGATATGCCCGGCAGTATGCACACACGTCGTATTTTACATTTACTTAAAGCATTTACACTTCTGGAGGATTTTGTTAGCTCTGTACAATAATACTCAAGAGTAATCCCAATGGAACAATTTCTAGAAACTATGTAACTTGCCACAAGGCAGACTGATTCGATCCTGTCAATGTCATCTAAAATACCTGTTTCCTGTGGTTTTCAAACTCCTAACAAAACCAAAAGTATTTTCTTCTGTTAAATAAAAACCTCTAAACTTTACTGGAAGTATATTATGTTTGCTTACAAAGTACACAATTACTCAGGATGCAAAACCCACGCTCTAAAATATTCTCATCACTAAAATTCAATTCGGTTAATGAATGTTCATTATTTTGTTTGAACGCAGACAATATTTAGATTGCAGTTCTACCCGATTAGATGGATAAATAAAATGAGAAGTGCGTATAAATTATCTGAAATGTTGTTAAATGCAGTGTGTTTATTATGAATTGATATCACTGCATAAAATTAATCAATTTTTAGAAAGATGCAATTAAATTCTGCACAATGTAGCTCACAAATATTTTGGCTGTAGATGTGGCAGTCACGCCGTGACCAGTAAGGTATTCATACTATAAACACCATAAATGCATCCTCTCATCTTATGGGATTTCACTGATTGTTATTTGGGTACTTCATATTTGTGTGTATATAAACTAATCATTTTCAATAGCTACTATGTAACACAGAGCCGTATGTTTTTTTTTTTTGCATGAGCCTTACGCTAGCAACCCCCAGCTCTGGAATGGTCTGGTGTCTTTTTGCCATTCTCACCCATTGGTACTGAGCGTCTCTTACGTAACAGTGGCTTTGGTCTGGAGAATTTAAAGTTAAACTGTGCCAAGCTGTGTGAACAAGTCAGTGTACCAGATATTATTTAAATTTAACTCGGGGTCACGCGCAAATGGCTTATTTCGGGACATGCGCTAAAGGCTAGTGGCGTCGGTGCGTCTACTCCGATTCGTAGAGAGGGCGCCCATCTCCATATATTGTCCGGGGCCGCTACTGTGGCCGCTACCGGGTCCGACGGGGGGCCGCCCCATGCTGTAGACGGCGGCGCAGCAGACTCATCGCTCCACACGGCGCGATTCCGAGCTGCGCCGGGGGGGGACCATACTGTGGACGGCGGCGCGGCAGACGTTTCGTTCCACTCGGAGCGATTCCGAGCCGGTCCGTCGGCGCAGCGGGGGCGGGGCCTCGCCGGGACGCCCACGCTCCCTAGGCAAGTCGCAGTCGCAAGAGGCAGTCACCGTGAGTCGCGGCCAGTTGCAGGAGCCAGTCGCAAGAGCCAGTCGCAGTTGCAGGCACCAGATGCAGGAGCCAGTCGCAGTCACAGGAGCGGTTGTAGTCGCAAAAGCCAGTCGAAGTCTCAAAAGCCAGTCGCAGTCAGAGGAGCCAGTCACAGTCGCAGTCAAGTCTTAACTTTAATAGGGGTGTGCCGGGGCCAGGGGTGTTCCCGGGCCAGGGGTGTGTCGGGGCTTAACCCCAACACATGTTGTATGTATATTATCATGTAAATTGTTGTTGTTGTTGCGTAGTGCGCCTTCCGGTCCGGGTCTTCCAGGGTTTTGGCGGCAGATGCCCGCCGTCTTGTTTGGGGGCAAACAAGGTCTTCGTGTGGGTGCTGTGTAACATCTGTGCCGGTTGGCCGGTAGAGGGCACCAGAGCGGCCCAACGGTGGGACCGTCTAGGGTGCTCCTGCCGGTCTGCTTAGGCTACCCGTCCTGTAACGACTTGGGCCTTTTGTTTTGTTCAAAATTAGAAAAAGTTGTATAATAGTTACTGCTAGTGCTAAACTTCATAGTTCCCTTTTCTGTCTTCCAATGTTTCTTATAGGTCACGCCGTCCACCACCGTGGCCATGTCCACCGCCATCTCCACCGCAGCCTTCGCCAGCAGGCCAAAGCTCTTGTCCTTGGAGATTCTCTCACAAAGTATCTCAAAGAGAACATCACTACTGAGTCGGTTGATTTGCCGGTAGTGACTAGTCGCGGTACTATAATTTCTGGCCTTAGAAAGTAATAATCTGCTTTAGCACAACATCAACTTCACAATTGTGCCGGACATTGTAATGATTCATGTTGATACAATGATCTAGAGTGGGCCAGGGTTTCCAAATAAGTGTGGAGATAGTTGAAGATTTAAATGTACTGGTGGATATATACAGCACATGCTTTGTACATGTAGATTTAAATGTTTTTGTATTTAAGTGTTTTCAATAATATACATGTGTCAGTATTGTGTAAACACAGTGCAGCTAAAAGTAAAACAGATCAAAACCGAGTCTGGTCGAGTCGGGTCACCTTAATGTCAAAAACTATGCTAAAATGTTTTGAGCTACAATGTAAATTTGACACAAACAGCATAACTTTATGAATGCAGATTTTATTATTTTTATTATCAGTGATATAATTGATGTGCCTTAACATTTATTTTAGCAAAATGTATGTCTTATTTAAAATCATTTGTTTGTGCAATGTTAGAAGCGGGTATAGGGCCTACATTGTAATTCAATATTTACAATAATTTAATGCCAAAAAACTATGCCAAAGACATCAAGCAAAGATAACACAAACTTCATTTACTTTTATAATAACTCTCAATGGTTTGCACACATTATCACGAAGCCTTTTTCAATGACGTCATTTTCGACCAATGAGGACACAGGAAGACAATGGACGTCATGGCGGGATGTTCCGTTCGTTACTTTCTTGTAAACACCAAGAAATCAAATTTAAATAAAAAAGGCAATTTTTTTTCATAAAACATGCAAAATTATTGTTTTAAACAGTTTCATTAAAAAAAGCATTAATGGCGCTGTACTACAACCCGAACATATTGCCGCGTATGACTACAATAACTATTTAGGTCACCTCCCCACTAAACGTAATGTAACCAACAGATTTCGCAAGCTGCGAATTCATTTGGTTACTGACAATAGTTTAAATGTAAATAGTTTGAAGTTAAATCGTTACAATCCCGTTTGGAATGTTTAGCTACTTAATACCATTCCTAAGCTGTTCTTAGTTGGAAGAGGAATTTCTTTGTTGGTATTGTTTGGCTCAGAAAGTGAAAGGCCTGTGCTTAGTCAACCATTAGGGCGTAGTGCAGCGCGTGATTTGAACTGGTCATTCTTGCACATGCCGTCGTGAGGAAAGCATCGAAGTAGAGCGCTGTTTTTCCTTCGTTTCTTGCGTTTTCCGAGTTGCCAAATTACTTTTCCTTCGTTGCCTTTTTGATGTTTGCTGCTACAACGAAGCCTCGCCCTGTATTTGACACCTGATGGTTCTCTTTCGTGCAGTAATAGCTTTCGGTGAGCTCACTTTCTATTGAATTTTCAATTGTAATTTTAGACGTTTCCGTGATATATTTCATTCCTTGAATTCTTATAATATTTTCACTAGAAATTGAAGCCATTTGTATTTTGGTTATTATTATGTATGATTAACCCTCAACTGCAAGGTTTTCCTATTTAAGTGTAATTAATAATTACAAGTTGCAGTAAATGTTTTTGTATACAAGTTTAAATATGCTTGTATTTATAAGTATTATTATTAATTTGTTATTTCAGTAACTCGGTCCGCGATTATTGCTGTGGCAGTTAACGGGGCAGCCTGGTTCCCCACCAGTCGATCATTCTCTGACAGGTACATAAATTATATTGCCTAACATGGTTTTTCAATTAGGTGTTCAATGTGTAAAACTGTTCTTGATTAAATTGTAGTAATGTCAGGATTTATACAATTTCAAATAAATTGTAAAATTCAGACACGGCCTGTAAGAATGATATATTTTGTTGTTTTATACATTTATTGTTATTTTCCGACAGAATCTTTCCTTGTCTGGTAGCCTTGTTTTTGCCTTGTATACTTATGGTTATTCCCCATTATGTTATTGTATCACAACAGCAGTTGTACACCATCATGCATTAATTTAATTGGTTTGGTGTCCCAATAAATTCATCTTGTGAGCAACCTGAAATTAGTTTCCAAACCCTAGTTATTTCACATCCTTTTCTGGTGCGCTTGGTTACATATGGCGTAGTCGGCAGGATGTGCTCACTTGGGACATTACAACAATTAAGTATAATCTGACCACCACCCCCCCCCCCCCCCCCCTATTAAACAAGGCTACCAGAACCGCTGTGCGTCCGTCGCCCAGTCCCCTCGGAGTGTCGACCTTGGCCGAGCAGCCGAAGTGGAGGAGCGACGACGAACAGCCAGTGGACGTCAGCTATAGTACGGAATCGGCACGTCGTTTGACCGACTCCCGCAAGAACACCGCCGGACAAAAACAGCGCTCACGGCTCACACTGCATGGAAGGGCTTCCGTCGATAAGTAGTGTTTTAATTAAACCAATGTGATTCTAGCTAAACCGTTGTGGTTGATGTAAATCAATGTATTGGTATGTATTGACTGTTAGTTGATCTATACTAAAACAAATTTGAGTAGTCACTTTATAATTGTATATGCATTTGGTTGAAATTGTATGATAGTTCAATCATGGTGTCTAAGGAAGAGGTAGATTTCTTGCGAGATCGCATAGACAATCTTAGTGCAAAGATAGCAGCAGTTTCTGATATAAAAACAGAAAAGAGCTCGACCGCTTTTCTGTTGATGCCATCTCAGAAAAAGATCAAGTCATTTACAGGCAAGGAACAAGATATTACATTAGAAGATTGGCTTTGCGATATACACGCATCAATTGCATCAAGACCTCTTGCAAATGAAGACAAAGTACATTTTATGTTTCAACATTTGGAAGGTGCAGCAAGGGAAGAAGTTAAACTCCGTCCCATAACTGACCGTGACACAGCTGAAAAACTAGTGTCTATTCTAGATGAAGTGTTTGGGGTCAAAGCCACAGGTGTACAGCTACAGCGACAGTTCTTTGAATGTAAACAGAAATCATCTCAGTCCCTTAGGGATTTCTCGCATCATTTGATGGAAGTCTTAAGTAAGGTCGTAAACAAATGCTCTCATTTAGAATCCTCCCAAGACCGATTACTTTGTGATCAATTTTCAGAGGGTGTCTCCGATCAGATATTACGTAAGCACCTTAAGAAAATGTTAAGAGACGATTCCAGTATGCCCTTTCTTAAGCTACGTCGAGAGGCAATTGAGTGGGCTGAAGAGGATGATTCCGACTCTAAAAGCAAAGTAACCATCGAGGAGGCACGGGGTGTTGTAAAGACCGACTCTGCAGAAGAAATCAAGCAGATGAAAAGTCTACTGGAAGAGCAACTCCAGCTCATTAAGAATCAACAATCACAGATCAACCAGCTTCTTAAAGCAACATCAGATAAGCGGGAAACTTCGTCTCCATCTAACATGGTACAATCAAGTACAGACCTATTTCAATCTAGTCGCCCTAGAACGTTTTGTGATCACTGTCGGCGGGGAGGTCATCGTACTTCAAGTTGCTTTAGAAAGCAGCTCCAAGAGGCCCAAACCGAGCTTGCAGAGTACCGTAGGGCTGAGGTTGCGAGAAACACCGCTGAGTGGTACCAAAAGACAGAGGAGACTTCCAAAAAATCGACGTTAAACTAGAACCTCCCACCGACGAGAACCCTCAAGTGGGTAGGATCAATAAGGGTTCAACCGGCACTAGAAATCCTAACCAGAAAGATCTTCAGGATCGTTTTGTTGGGGTATCCCCAACGCTGGAAGTCAGGATTGGAGGTGTTGAGGGACGGTGTCTTGTGGACACAGGGTCGATGGTGTCAACCGTTACCGAAGATTTTTTTAGGAGATTCCTGAAACCTACGGGAGCGACTCTTGTCACCGATGGTCTTTGGTTGTCCCTCACTTGTGCAACCGGGTTGAACATCCCGTATAGTGGCTACCTTGAGTTAGACGTCGAAGTCGAAGGGGTTACCTTAGTACAGATGGGGGTTATTGTCGTCAAAGATTCAGAAAATGAAGATCATCGAGAGCAGAAGCGATTGGTCCCTATGGTCTTGGGTATGAACATCATATCGTCAGCCGTCTTGAATGGAGTGAACATTGCCAGTTGGGTTCGAGAAGAGAAGAGTCAGAAGTCGTCGCTTGTTCACACTGTTGCTGGGGCATCGACTTTTATTCCAGCACAATCATGGGTCACTGTGTTGGCTACAGCGAGAACCACCAGCAGCCAGTGCTCTTTAGTGGAACCTTTGAGGAACTCGGATAATCTTCGTCTTGGAGTTATTGTACAGTCTACCGTCGTTGATTCTAGATGTCGTTCTTTTCCGGTGCGAGTAGTTAATCTGTCTGGAGAAGGAGTTGTTCTACCTGAACGTACACCCATCGGTATCATGAGTCCAGTTGAGTCAGTTACTGTTTCCAACGGTCAAGATGTCCAATTTAAGCAAGTGTCTGTCAACGAAATCATGATCACTAAGACTAAGAAATGTTTTTCTTCTGAACTAAAGGGCAACCCTATCCAGGTAGACTTGTCAGAATTTGATGGTACCAAAGACCAGTTTGAACAGTTAAACTCTCTCCTTCACAAACATCGAGACGTTTTTGCCACGTGTCAGTTGGATTTGGGTGATACGTCTACAGTCACTCATCGAATTATCACAAAGACGGGTGAGCCGGTGAGCTCACTTTCTATTGAATTTTCAATTGTAATTTTAGACGTTTCCGTGATATATTTCATTCCTTGAATTCTTATAATATTTTCACTAGAAATTGAAGCCATTTGTATTTTGGTTATTATTATGTATGATTAACCCTCAACTGCAAGGTTTTCCTATTTAAGTGTAATTAATAATTACAAGTTGCAGTAAATGTTTTTGTATACAAGTTTAAATATGCTTGTATTTATAAGTATTATTATTAATTTGTTATTTCAGTAACTCGGTCCGCGATTATTGCTGTGGCAGTTAACGGGGCAGCCTGGTTCCCCACCAGTCGATCATTCTCTGACAGGTACATAAATTATATTGCCTAACATGGTTTTTCAATTAGGTGTTCAATGTGTAAAACTGTTCTTGATTAAATTGTAGTAATGTCAGGATTTATACAATTTCAAATAAATTGTAAAATTCAGACACGGCCTGTAAGAATGATATATTTTGTTGTTTTATACATTTATTGTTATTTTCCGACAGAATCTTTCCTTGTCTGGTAGCCTTGTTTTTGCCTTGTATACTTATGGTTATTCCCCATTATGTTATTGTATCACAACAGCAGTTGTACACCATCATGCATTAATTTAATTGGTTTGGTGTCCCAATAAATTCATCTTGTGAGCAACCTGAAATTAGTTTCCAAACCCTAGTTATTTCACATCCTTTTCTGGTGCGCTTGGTTACAGTAATTTCATATCGTAAATTCATGTCCTATACTAACGCGTAAGTTGTGATGTTGCAATTGTTGAGTCGTATTTTTGTAAGACATCGATGGCGCAAACCATTTTCGTTCGTAACTTTAGTACGGCACTTAAGACTTTTACTAGTGTTAGTGCAACCGGGCCCTGAAAACCTAAGTATCTTCCACTCAGTGTGGTGTAGACACGCCCGTTTATGCTAAGTGGCCTAGTCGTCGACCCGATGGACAACAAAAAAACGCTACTGGACCTAATAATTTATCAGAAATAGTCAGAATTGTTTAGTCTGGGAACCAGACTCCGTCAGCCATGTGAGGGCGCATTCCTCTTAGCGTACACAGCCTCCGCGGTGAACAAAGGAATGGACAACAAGATTACTCCGCCGAACAACAAGAAGGAAATGCTGAAACTTCCAGTCCACTCATAAATCCAACCTGAAAGTAAAAACCAAATTCAGTTTAATATAAAAAAACTTAAGCTGCTGTAATATCGTAGACGGAAAACTAGTCTGGTTCCCTGCCCTTGCAATCTCTATATGCATAGATTTCTAAATTGTAAGTCAGGTAGCCGCCGGCGACAAAAATAGATCACGACGCACTACACTGCGTAGCTATTTTAAGATGATGCAATTGATGCAACAATTCCCATTTTCCAAAAAAGCCACAACGCCTAAACAACTCTTTATGGAGCAGTTTTTAAGAAATTCACCCGTGAGTTAACTACATGTATCTTTCTTTTACATTAGAAGAATATTTTGTCTGGTGTTTTGCTTTTTGCCAATGCAATTTCGATTTTATTCAAACCAAAAAAGAGAATCTATAACGATGTTACCATACAACCTCTTAAACACTCAGACATCGCGAACGTTAACAATAATACCCGACCGCCAATCACTTCGTATTTAGAAAACTTTGGACATTTTCGGGGAAAAAAGCAACATTCCTCTCAGTCTTTGCGCCTATAAACGGCAGCCGCGTGGTTCAGGGCCTGATGAACGGGGTAATAATCACAAAGCGCTTTGACATCGTTGATACGATGGAAAGCGTTATAAGCACAATGGTGATTATGGTTATAAAAGAGTCATGGAAGTGTCGCACATATTGGTGCCGGAATAGTATACAAATATTGACTGCTTTGAGTGGTATAGTAAAACTAGCCTCCCGAGGTGATCCATGGAGCATTCTATTTTCCCGAGGCGAAGCCGAGGGAAATAGAATGCTCCATGGATCACCGAGGGAGGCTAGTTTTACTATACCGCGAAATAAAGCAGTCAATATTTGTTTTATAACACCTCACTCACAGATTCTGCACAATTTAAGCTTCCTGAAAGTATAGTAATGACAAAACATCTCCGAATTATACGTCTCTCGATCATACGTGTACTTTGTTGCCTTGATGAACGGGTGCGAAGGTGATAGAACAATGTTTACGCAATGCACCGAAACACACGTCTGGGTTTCAGTCACGCTTTCGTTGCTATGCGCATAGTTCGTGTGTTGCTATGCGCATAGTCCTTTTTGCGTGGTATTGTCTTTTTGGATAGCGCAAGTAAAAAATAGTAAAAATAGCAAGTGACACGTGCCGCGCTCTCGGCCAATCAAGACACAGAATCTGTGAGTGAGGTGTTATAAAGTCGAATGTTACCCTGAATATTGCCAGGCCAAACCGAACCACGAATCCTAACCCTATATATACCCCTAAACCTTAACCTTAACTCTGACTATGAAGGTTTTCGATTATCTATCCTATTTAAAGTGTAAACGAAGAAGTTCGCACCTGCTGCTAATCCACCGAGTGCTGCAGAAAGTCCCACGAAAAATCCTTGCCAGCACAGGATACTGATCAACCGGTCGTCGGTCGAGATAAACCGCAACATGACATCAACAGCTTGGAACATGAAGGAGAAGCCAAGGCCAACAAGTCCAGTCAAAACCAACTGTACAATGAACGGTCTCATAAAGGCGTCTAGGACGAACGATACAGACACTACGCTTGCCCCGAAACACCCCCAGAATGTCATGTTTGGCTTCAAGCCGACCTGCTGCAAGAGAGGCGCCACAAACTTGCCGATGATGTTACCAAACCCGAAGGCAGTGGGAAGAAGTGACGCCTCGGTCTTGCTCAGACCCTGAAACTGCCCGTGCGATACGACATACACCATCCACGCGCTGTAGGCAAAAGTGCCCGTGAACCTTCCGGAAACTATCAAGATAAATCTGACATCTTTTAGCAACGCCAGATCGCATGCCTGGGTAAGACCCTGGCAACACTCACCAAGCCTTCGTTTATAAAGACCCGAGTGGCTTTTTTCATCGGAGGTACTAGGTTTGGCGTGACTGCAAGCCGTCTCTTCTTCCCTTGTATCGATTCCTTCCTCGTCGGTTACCGACACCTTTTGGTACTGATCACCGTCTGGTGGGGAGAAAGATGGATCCCGTCGCACTAGCATAGCACACGCCACCAGATGAAATGAGACACCTCCAAGTATAAGCGAGGCCCCTCTCCAACCATAGGTGTCCAGAAGTACCTGTGTAACTGGCCCATAGACCATCATACCCACAGGATAACCCATCGTTGCTATTCCAACAGCTAACGGATAGCTCTCTTTAAAGTATGAGGCCATTACGGCAAAGCTGAGGAAGAAACCGAACGTCGAACCGATACCTGCAAAACAATAAAGCCAGAAAGTAAAACAGGTCAGACGGCGAGCTTCCAGAATTCATATAATTTCTATGTTTTGCAAAGCTCAGTAAACAAAATAATGAAATCTTCAAATTTCACGTTTAATAACGTGTTAGTCTACTTTCTCATTCGATTGCACAAGAGTAGCCGGTTCAAGCTCATGGAGCATTGGACTGATGTTCGCAAGGTCTGCGGTTCAAGTCGGCTTCCACTCACCCACTCACCCAGCGTATCGCGCGCTGCGGTAATGGATGCGTGGGAGTTGAAGACAGGTGCGACGCTCCGTCTCAACAATTGATCTCCCTGGTCGAGCGCTTTGAAATGAAAAGGGGATAGACTCCCTCGTTGTATAGCTGATACCTACAATAAGCCTCCACCAATTTACCTTACCTACACAACATCTTGTTATTAATTGTGTCGATAAACCTTGCAGTGGTATACAGCAATACAAGAAACATGATAAATCAGTGATGTAGGAACATTTCCCAAGTATCAAGTTTCTCTATTGAATACTGGTTACTCGATCAAAAAGTGATGAGTATTCTTTTTAATTTTAAACAAAACAGTATAACTTGGGCCTTTTTTAGGGGGGGGGGGGTATATTTACATCGGTTGTACAGCATACATGGATATCCTGATTAAAGCTGTGTTTATTTACAGCGACTCTTCTGTAGAATGACAAACTTAAATTCAATGGGAACGCGCGCTAGACTGATGTCCCTGCCGCGTACCGCGGCGGTGATGTAAAACTACATGGGGCCAATTTCATAAAACTTGTAAGCACAAAATTGTGCTTAGCATGAAACTTCTTTCTTGGCCAAAACAGGGTTACTACAAACCAAATTTTCAGGTGATGTTTATTGTTTGTGACTGGTATTCACCTGGAATTTTCTTAGCAAGAAAAGCACATGGGGTTTGGCTGGTAACCTGTTTTTCCTAAGCAAGACTATTTTGTGCTAAGCACATTTTGGTGCTTACATGTTTTATGAAATTGGCCCCAGGCTGAAAGTGGTCGCGGAAGGTTTTCGCCCAGTGGCGGTAATAAGTTATCAGGGACGCTGATCAGCTTAACACCCTCGTCCTGTTGATCTACGGCGACCACGTGTAAACTGTTTTGTCTCGAGGTAAAATGTGATTGTGTGACATTCTCTGGCAGTCTTGCACGGAGAATGAAACGTTACGTCGCGGGATAAAAGTACAAGTACGGTAGAATTATAGGCCTACACAAAGAAATGCCGCGGTAAAGTTACCGCGAGGCCGCGAAATAAAAAGTTCGATGGGAAGGGGGAGATAATCTCAACTACCTGCTAGTCCAATGAGGAAAACTGACAAGACGAAGCTCGAGGGAGATATTGATGATAAGCACAGACCCAAAGTGTACAAAAGTCCACCTACAACCATCAGTCGACGGCTGCTAAATGTACCAGCGAGAGCGCACACAAAAGGTCCTGGGGGAGAAATGGGATAAAGGCACAATGCTTGCTTTTATAAGAAGTTGGTTATACAATTTGGTTTACAAAAATGGCGCTGGAATCAAAACTTCTTAACCGAATCAGTTATAGTGAATAGTGGAAGTATGATGTTGCGTTTTTTGGACCACCCTGTATACTGTGCAAATTAAACTAGCAGTGGGCCATTGCTTTAGCCAGAGAGTATAGATATCTTACCCATGATGTCTTGCGCCATGACATGCAAACTCACAATCCATCCGACAAGCCACAGGTCGCTGTCGAGGTCGTTCGCCGTCAGAATGAGTAGGACACCCAGCGCTTTGAGCTGACCGTTGATGACAAACGAGTTGACGAACACCACTGCCACCATGACCCAGCCCCACTTGTCGTGGTCGTAATCCACGGGCTGAACGCCAGTCGGTGCCATTTCTAGAAGCCGAATATATTGGCGGACTGATGAAACGCAACCTCTTTATTCCGTGTTTACGAACACCTCTGAAACAAGAATGACGCTCAGGTGAAGCGCAGTGCAAGATTGTGCTAGGCAGCATAAAGGCGTTTGTCTCGTTTTAGCTGCATATTCTCAATTTAGTAACCCTAATTTAGCCATATATTGAGCCAATCTGTGAAAAAATTTAAAAGAAGCTAATTTCAACTGATTTTGGTGGGTATGGGTATGGACAACTACCAAAAAAAAGGAAGGAGGGATGGGGGTTGGGGAACTTTTTTTATTAGAGGTCAAAGGTCATTGACCCCTTCCCAAATCTCTAAAAATTATATTTCAGCAACAAAATATGGTAATTAGATGATCTTGGTGTCAAAATGCACAGAATTACAATAGAAGATGACATCGAATAATTATTGACCCTTAGGACCAAATTCTGACCTCCGAAAATGAGGTCAAAGGTCACAAAACAATTTTATTACTAAAATGTCATATAATTTATAACAGGAAAATTACCATTAAAAAAAATGAGCACAAACAAATCGAAGAGGCTAATTTTAACTTACGTGGCGGGTATTGGAGTTATTATTTATTCTAAGAGCAGAGGTCAAAGGTCATTGACCCTGGACTAAAACACTATAAATTGTATATCGGCAACAACATATGGTAATTGTATGATCTTGGTGTCAAAATGCTCATAATTACACTGGAAGTAGAAAAATGTAAAGTGTGATATACATGTAGGATAACAAATTGACCGCCACATATGACCTCAAAGGTCAAAGGTCATTATTCGAAGCCCCATATTGAATCCACAAACCACCACCCCAGAGATATGAATGATGTCTTTGTTTAAGGAGTGATTACTCATAAAACCTAGTTAGCCTACATGTACTGTACCTTGACTAGTTACCCCAGTGAAGTGAGATGTCCCAAAAGTTTCCTATTATTAAGGAGAAGAGTTTGGTGCACCTTGCAGAGAGTATACAGCAGAGAGATTCAGCACACCCTAAGTCGGTATTTGGCGGCTTAATCAAGGGCGAAGTGACTAGATACAAACGTATATGTACCCATTTAAAAGGGTTTGAGGAGAGGGTTTAATTCTTCAAAGACAAACTTAACAAGCGCGGATACACAAACGAAGACCTAGCCCTCCTTCCTCAAAGGGGCGAGACTTCCGCTGACTAAAAAAATGAAAATACCCCACTGGTGTTCGTCCTACCATACTACCCACGGAGTCACGCACCCAGCCCTCAAACGGGCCCTTCTCAAACACTGGCACTGGATTAGTGAAAACGAATACCTAAATACATGTAGGCTATTTTGATACCCAACCCTTGGCATACAAACGGCACAAAAACAAAAAATATGAACTTGTTCGATCTCGGACTAAAGCATCTCCACAATCCAACCAAGACGAAAACAACCTGGATGAGGAGAATGTGCAAATCCTATTGGAACTATTGGAAGAACAAAACAATGATCAAATAAATGGATCTCAAGACTAAAACAAAATAAATAAGTCAAGATGCCTTCCTTTCGATCAATACCTCCCAAAAGCCGGTATTTGTCCTTGCAATCTGTCATATAAACCGACACACAAATAAAAACAAGGAAAAAGAAAAGTAAACTAAAAGAATGGTGACTGATGAAGTGCATTATATAGCACAAAAAAATATGCCCTGCTCCCCTTCCAAAAAAGGAGAAAAAAAGGGGACGCCATATTATTACCGGTAATAATCAATCACTGAGTGAACTAAAAACAAAGGACCACTGTTGCAATACACAAACCAGTCAACGCGTCGCCCAAACTAGACTGGGTTTGAAACTCCCGCTTTTAGGGAATGTCTAACCCAACGATGTATTTTCCCGTCCACGAACTCCAACCACTGACTGTCATCTAGCAGAGATAATGTGGCTAGAACTGCCCCCCCCCCCCCCCCCCCTGGCCCCAGATGCGTGTCTTAAGCCCCAGTCCCATCGGCCAAGGATACTCAAGGATACTCCCGGACATGATCCGGGAGTATCCTTGAGTATCCTTGGTCATTTTTGGCTATCCGGGGGGTCATTTTCTCCCGGACACCGCCGGATAAAAGTCGAGAAAAACAGCCGGATAGAAGGGCCCGGATAGTCAAGGATAATCCCGGATACAACACGGATACTCCAGGATACTACACGAATACTACACGGATAGTCCCGGATATGACACGGATACCCAAGGATAGGCAATTTCATGTTACAAGCATGTTACCCGGATAGTCCAGGATACGACACGGACACCGCCGGATACAACACGGACACCGCCGGATACACCACGGATACACCACGGACAGCGCCGGATACCCCCGGACAGCCAAGGATACTCCCGGATAGTCCCGGATAGTTCCGGACACTCACGGACATACTCCCGGACATGACACGGATACCTCAAGGATACTCCCGGATATGTTCACGGACACTCCCGGACATCGCCGGATACTCCCGGATAGAGGAAAAAGCAGTATAAAAGGAACGGGGTTTTGGGGTTTTTCATCACTTCCAACTGGACTTCCGAGGAGAGAACATCAACTTGTTCAGCCACTTCTTCAACTTCTTCAACTTCTTCAGCAACTTTGAACTGCCATGCCTCCTAAGAAGAAGGAGCCCCTTGCCAAGAAGGCCAAGATGATTCTGGAAAAGAAAAGAAAAACTAGATCCAGGTCTAGTTCTGAAGCCAGCTCCAGATCCAGATCCAGAAGTCCTCCTGCACGTTCGCCCACTCCTCCTCCTCCTCCTCCTGAAGCTGACGTCCCGAAGAAGAGGGACAAAAAGAAGTCCGTGATACTGACCAATGACCAGGAGGCCATGCTGGCCGACTGGTTGAGGGACAATGCGATGTTATATTCCAAGGGCTTGACGGAGTACAAGAACAGGGCAAAGAAAGTCGTCATGTGGCGAGAAAAAGCACAAGAGGTCAACCTGGAGTCTGGGGAGATGTTGAAGGTGTGGTACAATAGTGTGAGGACGAAGGTGGGGAAGCTCCTCAAAGTACAAAAAAGCGGAGATGCTGCAAGAACCCTGACTGACCGGGACAACTATCTCCTGAGGGACTTCGGATTCCTGAGTGACCATGTCACTCGAGTGAAGGGAAAGCCTGCCTGCAGTGTAAGTAGAACAATACAGAATTATTTGCATTTCCATTTTATTATATACGTATACTTACCTTCTACTGAAGTCTCCATGTTTTTCAGTTCCACCATCTGCCATATACTCGTTCATAAATCTTACTTTAACACAGGTGTTCTTACCTCTTCTCTTTACAGTTGAAAGATCGCCTGGATACCGCAGTGCTGACGTGTGATGACTCCGACTGTGGCTCTGAAGCGGAGAACCAGATGATTCTCGATGCGGATGCCGAAGATGCCTGCTGCTCGCAAACAGGTCCTTCTTCTGACGTGGTTCCTCCTCTCATCCGACGTTCTTCTTCTGCCGGTGGCTCAGGCACAGCGAAAACCATGACGACAGCTGGGGGACAGCTCCCAACCAAGTCCCTCTCTTGTCCTAAAAAAAAGCAGACAGATCTGAACCGGAGCGCCGACGTGATGGAGTTACTGGCGTCCTTGGAGGAGCAGCAGGATAGGTCCAAAGCCGTGGAGGGAACGATTACTGGGATGCTCGGCCAGCAACCTAACCCCGGCAGGCCAACCTCTAGTTTTGGGGTTTGGATCGGCGACATGGCTGGCAACTTCCATCCTTCCTTGCTCAACCAATTCTACACGGAGAATACAGCACTGGTTGTACGGTATGCAGGAGAGACTGCACGTCTGGCGGCAATTCCTCCTCCTACTCCTCCTCCTCCTCTTCCTTCTTCTTCCACGATGAATCCTCCTGCAGGACACTTCATCCCCATAGATCCACAGCAGCAGCAGCCGCAATACACGACTCTGGTGCACCAGCAGCAGCCTCCTCCTCAGCAGCAGCCTCCTTCTCAGCAGCAGCAGCACCAGCAGCAGCCTCCTTCTCAGCAGCAGCAGCCCTCCTTCTTCGCCTCCCAGGACCTAACCTGGAACACAATGGCACCAACCGCTGGCCAATCGTCATACAGCGCTTCAACGCCACAACATCCAGCTAGGTCAGCGAGCAACCCTGCGTTTAACACCAGCTTCTCATCCATTCCAAGTCTGAGGAATAATCCCAGTCTGTCACCAACTGTCTACCACCAGGATGACCAGCAGCAGCAGCAGCAGCAGCAGCAACAGCAGCAACCGTGATTGTGTTGAACAGTGTCAACAACAGTGGTCAAAACAGAGGCCAAAAATAAATAACTCTTGCGATTTCAACCATTTTTTGATATAACCATAACATGTATTACCATTTTTGATATAACCATAACATGTATTGTATATTTGTAAATAATAACTTCGTTATAACATGTGATAGCAATAAAACCTTTGTTTTATTTGCAACTTACTTTGGTGTTGACTTGGTCATTTCATATAGTTCCTACAAGAAAAAACCGATGAAAGAAAGTTGAAGAAACGAAATATGAAAAGTTAATAAACCGAAATTAAAAATGTACAAGTTCTAATAAAAAGAAATAAGAACCCTGGTAAACACTAATTTTGAAAGGGTCTTAAAAAAAAAACTATGATTGCAATCATGATGCCAAAAGATTGCGAAAAGATTGCAAACAAACCGAAACAAATAGTAGTAGTAGTGAACCTGCAATGTTCATTTCTGCGTTTCTAAATTGTTCTCTTCTATTTTTAATAAATTCTATGTTTAATACCGCTGTTTCGTTTATTTATTCGGTTTTATCCATTTTCTTTGCATTTCCATCATCAGTTTTATTAATTTAATGAAACGAAACAACTTTTTAATATCATTATTACATTGGACATTTTATTAATAAATATCATTCTTCTTTTTTTGCTTTGTATTTCACATCATCATCATTATCACATCATCATTGTTGTACAACAAACACACATCACATAATATATTAGATAATTACAGAGCATATAGGATATTTGCAATAGTCCATTGGATATTGTTCACACAATAATTGTTAAGAGTTCAAAAGCACAATGTTCACATCAGATCATGTCATCCTGCCAGGACACTGATCCAGCTTCGGAGTTCATGTAGGCACAGAAGTACTCTCTCTGGTTCTTGGCTGCCTTCGTAGTGGAGTTGTGTGGTAGGTCGGAGACTCCATCCAAGAGAGGGTTGTCCTTCCGCCATTCTCCAGGGATGACCGTGTGGTCGTCGTCCTCCTGGTCAGCAACATTGGTGATGTGTTCTGTCCTGTAGCGCATCCGCAAAAGATTGTGCAAGCAGAGGCAGGTCGTTACAATGCTCGTGACTGTCTCTGGATGCTGTAGCATCGTGGTCAGTAGACATCGGAAGCGATGCGCCAGAATACCGAAGGCGTTCTCCACGATTCGTCGACCCCTGGACAACCTGTAGTTGAAGATTCTCTCTGATTTGGACAAGTTCTTTTTGGAGAATGGCTTCATGAGCCACGTCTTCAAGGCGAAGGCGTCATCTGCGGCAATGTAGAATGGCATGGGCTTGTCGTCGTTCGGTAGAGGCTCCGCTTCAGGAAGTCCCAGGAGTTTTTTCTCGATGGCTTCCTTCAACTCGCTGTTGTTAAAAACTTGAGCATCACCAGCTGATCCGTTGCTGCCGACCTCTGCCCATAGGAATTTGTAGTCAGCATCAACCAAGGCCATGAGGATGAGGGAATGGTACCCCTTGTAGTTGTAGTACATCGAACCAGCACGAGCAGGACACTGTATGGCAATGTGCTTGCCGTCCAATGCACCAACGCAATGGTGCAGATTCCATCGATGACCGAACTCTTTGGCAATCTTCTTCCAATCGTCTGGGGTCGCTGGACATGGGATAAGTTCTGCAGAGTACTCCTCAACGATCGCAGCACAGACTTGGCGGATGACTTTGGAGATGGTGTTGTGGGCCACCCTGAATCCATACATCAAGGAGTGGTAGCTTTCTCCAGACGCCAGGTACCTCAAGGTTATAGCCAACTTGATGCCAGCTGACAGAGGAACTCTAAAGTTATTCGGCTTTGGCTTGATCCTAGGCTCAATTCTAGTCAGGATCTCTTGGTACAAGTCTGGGTCCATCCGCAGGAAGTTACGGAAGCCCTTGACGTCTTCAGCCTTCAGCTCTTCCATCAGACGTGCATATTGGCCCAGTTCTGGTCTTCTCTGTAGCCACTGCCTCACCCAGATGTTTCTCTGCCTTCTCGTTCTCCTAGCTTGAGTAGAAATTCTCTCAGTTTGTCGCTTCAGCTTGGCCTTTGCTATTGCAATAGCGGTTGAAATTGTCTTTTGCCGTATCTGCATCAGACTCCTCATGAGTCTGAGCTGGTCAGCAGTGGTCAGATGGTCCCCCATGCTTCTGGATAGGATGTAGATCTGTTGCTGCTGGTACTGTGGCAGAGATGATACGTCGCTGAAGCCGAGAGAAGAAGTGATGAAAGTCAAAAAATGGCTCTTTTTATATGCTTTTCAGCGTTCATCCAGGCGCATCCGTGATAGTCCGTGACTATCCGTGACTATCCGTGAAGCATCCGTCAGTATCCGTGTCATGTCCGTGACGCATCCGTGTATATCCGTGTATATCCGTGGTATATCCTTGGTTATCCTTGGTTATCCGGGTATGTCCGTGTCTTATCCGTGTTGAATCCGTGTTGAATCCGTGTCGTGTCCGTGACTATCCGGGACTATCCGTCACTATCCGGGACTATCCGGCGTCACATCCGTGTTGACACCGTGTTGCATCCTGGAGTATCCGTGACCATCCGGCTGGAAATCCCAAAATTTTCGTCCTTAACCGGGAGTGTCCGGGAGTGTCCGTGTTGTATCCTGGAGTATCCGTGTTGATGCCGGGACTATCCGTGACGGTTCCGTGCATATCCGTGATGATCCGGGACGTCTTTTTCGCTCCAGGATAGGGGCCGGATATACCCGGAATCAACACGGAACCGTCACGGATAGTCCCGGCATCAACACGGATACTCCAGGATACAACACGGACACTCCCGGATCGGGCGACTTCTTCCCGGATACTCCCGGACAAATTCTAATTTTTAAACCTCCCAACTTTTAAATTTCGGCTTCCCGGACAGCGCCGGACACTCCCGGATGCTGAAGGACACTGAAGGACTCTCAAGGATACTTCACGGACTCTCAAGGATACCTCACGGATAGGCCACCGGATACTCAAGGATACTCAAGGACTCGTATCCGGGAGTATCCTGGAGTATCCTGCTGTCCGATGGGACTGGGGCTTTACACACAAAAATAAAAATAAAAAGAGTTAAGAATTACGCTCTGGCCAGTCAAACAACTACTCTCTGGCATACCGGGCATACCCACTAGATAACGTACAATTACAGATAATACTTGTCAGCAGAACCGCGTCTCAAGAAAATAACGAAAAACACGGAGGGGTTCTCTTGAAACTTGTACACGTAACCACCTCCCCCCCCCCCCCCCCCCCCCCCCCCCCCCCCCACCCTCCCACCGACTGCAATCTCGCAGAAAAAATGTGGCCATAACTGGCTTCCCAGAAGCGTATATCACTAAGAAAAAAATTATATTAAGACTTACGCTCCGGGCAATATAGTTTCGCAACCAGACTGCTGGCATACCAGCAAATCATAAATATACAGATTTATCTCTGCAGACCAGCAACAAACATAAAATCCCATGATACTTCACGCAGCAGAACTGTTGCAGCATCTCCAAAACAATAACGAAAACGATGAGAAATAGTTCTGACTTGTGACAACTTTCATAAACACCCTTCCCTTCCCATAGTAGAATGAGTTCTGATTCACTGCAGCTAACACTGGGATTGATCAAACAAATAAACTGAAGTTCCTTAAAGTATGCCTGCATAAACCGGTTTCCCTTTGCTATTTTCTTGCAAAAGCACTTTATCTTTAACTAAAAAATCTAATAGTCTCACAGAAAAAGAAAACAATTCCACATAACCCAGCATTAGACGTCCTTTAATTTAATGTCCTTCCCATGTGACCGAGAATCGTTTTAATAAAAAAAAAAACGTAGGCTGAATGTATGATTACGCTCCTTCCCAACAAACACCAAACATAAATGCACATATACTTTACATACACAAACTATTTGACACTAATGAACTTTAACCGCCCCCTCCCCCCCCCCCCCCCCTCCCCCAATTGCTCATTTTGACCTTTAACCTCGTATTTTGGTGGTGAAGAATCCATTTCATATTGTGTTTGTCTCCTAGTATAATTCTGTTCATCTAGGCCTATGAAAAACATACTGCTGCTGAGATACAATTTATAGTGTTTTAGTGCAGGGTCAAAAACCTTTGACCCTCAGAAAGGGAATTTCCCCCTCCTTCTTTGCTCTTGGAATAAATAATAATCCCCATACTCGCCACAATAAGTTGAAATTAGCCTCTTAGATTTGTTTGTGCTCATGGTAATTTTCCTGTTATTTTACTAATATGATATTTTAGTAATAGGCCTACGTCTAATTTTGACCTTTGACCTATTTTCTAAGGGTCAGTAGTTATTCTATGTCATCTTCTTTCATAATACTGTGCATTTTGACACCAAGCTCATCTATATACCATATTGTGTTGCTATAAATATGACATTTTAGTAATAAAATAGTTTTGTGACCTTTGACCTCATTTTCGGAGGTCAGAATTTGGTCCCAAAGGTAAATAATTATTTGATGTCATCTTCTATTGTAATTCTGTGCATTTTGACACCAAGATCATCTATATACCATATTTTGTTGCTGAAATATAATTTTTAGAGATTTGGGCAGGGGTCAATGACCTTTGACCTCTAATAAAAAAAGTTCCCCAACCCCTAACCCTCCTTCCTTTTTTTTGGTAGTTGTCCATACCCATACCTACCCAAATCAGTTGAAATTAGCTTCTTTTAAAAATTTTCACAGATGAACCTTAAGTTAGGGATACTCATTGACGAGTACCGGGCCGCGAGCAAAAACGGGACAGTTTGGTTGTATAGCACTGTGTAGTGCACGCGGCACAACAATAGTTCTCGTTATGTGTGGGAAGGTTTGACCTATGGTTCGACTCTTCCTCTCTTTTTTTACATTAAAGGGATCGTATACGTTTGGTAATTGGAACCCATTGTTTGTTTCAATCCTATATAGTTACAGATATATACCATAAAACTAACCTGTAAAAAATTAATTATAAAAGGTGGTAGCGATTTTGAGATATTGCCGAAAATCTGGAGCGGTTTATGTCCACGCAGGAAAAAGAATCTGCATTGGAATACACAATCTGAGAAACGTCACTGTATGCAGTAACGCTTCTCAGATTCAATTTTTTTGGGATAAAAAGTGATATCTTTTTCCATAACCGCAGTACTTCGAAGTGAAAAGTTTCTAAAAATGCATTTAATATACTATCCAAAGCTGCTGTACTTCTTACCAAGTAAGTTTGTATTGCCATTAATTTTTGGAGTATAACAAAACGTATACGATCCCTTTAAGCATATGAAGCAAGCCTTGCTCTATGCTTTAAGCTAATGCCTGCACTTACTGTTCACGGGGTTACTAAGTGCAGGCATTTCGTGCTATTTCTTTGTTGCTGTCATGAACAAACCTCTTTGTTCTGCCTATATCCCAGCGATAACCACGAGGTCATTGTAGTATATAGATTTGCGTTTATTTAGTTACAAACACGTATATTTATTCATAGGGTTATCAGACAGGTTATTTGTAATAAGATTACCAAATGGGAATACGCATATCGTTTGGGAATACGCCGTTCTAGATTTCGAGTCCAAGTTGGCAAATCTCGATCGGGCCGAAGAATACGCGGCAAATTAAAAATTGTAAACAGTATTCAGCCTGATATTTGCCCACTCTGGTTCGAAATCTAGAACCGCGTATTCTCAAACGTGTCCTTAAACAATATGCGAGACTTATTTACACGGGTATCATACTAGGCCGCAACTGTCGCGTTGCAGAAAACTCCGTTAAAGATGGAAAAACTAAATATTCAAACCTAGTTTTGTTTATCACTTGCTGGGTTTGCTCTTTCGAAAACACATGATTCAAAGAGATCACAATCTGCTTTTTATACAAACCATTTTTTTAGTTTGGAAAAAGTCATCTTCACTGTTAAATTTGTCCTGAAAACCATCCTTTCCCTTAATGCCTAACGAAACGGAGCGTCTGTATTTCAGTTTAAATTTTGCGCTTGTCAAACCAATTTTGATTGGTTAGGGGGGTTTATTAAATCACGAATATTTTTATGAATAAACTGATGAAAATTGAAAAGCCCCTAATGTATAGTATTCATTGGTAATTTCCGTTTTTTTATCGTCCCTCTGTCGCGGGTCACCGCTCATGAATAATGCATTTTATTTAATCTAGATTTGAAAATGACACATGCGTAGCCTGGGCGGTTGATCACTCTGTACGGATTCATGGTACACTGTACATGTACTATATGGACCAATCCGGATTTGACCATAAGCCCCGCCCACCTTAGCAACGGCATGGCGACGCCATTACCTCGGTCAAGTTAAAGGATCACAGAAATAGAAAATAAAAAGTCCTTATATGATATAAAACATAGGTTACAGTATTAATACACCCAATAAAAAAAATTGTGTGTGATTTTAGGGTTATTTGAGCCATTACAAATTTCAAATTTCTCTTCGATCGCCCCGCCCAGAAAAATTCCTCCTTTGACAGAATGCCTGGATGTCGAAGTCGTGACGTCACGTAAAGAATAGCTTTCTTCGCGATTGATTGCGATCGCGTGGTTACTTATGTACGCACGCGATCGCGATCAATCGAGAAGAAAGCTATTCTTTACGTGACGTCACGACTTCGACAGGAGGAATTTTTCTGGGCGGGGCGATCGAAGAGAAATTTGAAATTTGTAATGGCTCAAATAACCCTAAAATCACACACAATTTTTTTTATTGGGTGTATTAATACTGTAACCTATGTTTTATATCATATAAGGACTTTTTATTTTTCTATTTCTGTAATCCTTTAAAGTTTTGATATCTTTATGATAATTATTGCTCAATTTGCTTGACAATCATGTTTCGACTTAATACAAGACTTTATAAATAACACAATTCATGTTTATGCACATGCATGTATACATGCGCTGTACGTATATAATACTATGGTGGCCCTGAAGGGACTACGCAGTTCGTGATATTGACGTCAATATTCACGGCAAATTTCAAGACTTTCCCAAAAGTCGCGAATACGTCAATATTCACGATATGCGTGTCCCTCCAGGGCCACCATATATATCTAGGCGTAGAACACTACGCATGGCGGCAACGAAAATGTTGATTTAAACTTTTTAGGCGGGACAAAACTATAAGTAAACGGGCAAACGATAAAGGACGACCATTGGAGGGGCCTATGTACAGTACATTTTAATGATGGTCAAGTTGCAGTTGAGGGGAATGAAGCATGAGAGAAGAAAGATGTTTCGAAAAGGACGGTGTCGTTGCAGAAATTACATGTTCATCTGTCCGTGTTGCTGGTTATTAGGGTACATGTACTAGAATCGCGTATTTTGCCACAACAGGATCAAACCATAGCCTATTTAATAGACTGGTAGAGCATTTTTAACATAATAACTGTAAATCCTACCTTAGCACACTGTCGGTCTTATGTATCTAGTTCAATGGCACTTCTACTGGAATGGCACTTCAATGGCAATCTATACATGCCCATGTGCTACTATTATATCTATCTAGAGGTAACTAAACTAGCAGGAGTAAATGGAGAGGTGTGACTGACGATTCTGGAAACAGCAGACCAAGTAAACTGAGGACTGATCTGTATAGTGCGCTCTGGCTGAAAACTAGTGTTAATTATAGCAGGGGGTGACTATAGCTTCTGGTGACTATAGCTTCTGGTGAGCCTTCAAAAGGCTGAGTC